>CAUYPK010083081.1:0-17963 GCA_963574355.1 Loris lydekkerianus
TATCTAGCAGGAGGAGGTGAGGCCTGACATCCTTGGGTGGTTGATGAAGGTGGGGGGTGTGTGTTCACTCAGACTTAGCCCTGCCCCTGATTGATGTTGCTAACAGAACAGAACAGAACAGGACAGGACAACTTTGTGGAATTCTGTCTCTGTTTCTGCTAAAATCACCTGCAGAAGACAGGCTGTTCTGAGTTCAAATGTCTTTGCTGTTGGAGGTGTGTATTCGGTTACCTCTCTGAGTAGGCCCTGACCTGGAAGCTTTCCGGGTTTGTGAGCAGTGTCAGGCAAATCCTTTAGTCACGGGTGGCCTCCTGTGGTTGCCCAGGGAGACAGGGAGTGTGGCTTCAGAATATCTAGAAGTGAGACGTTTTGCTATTAAAAAAAAAAAAAAAAATGGCTATCGCTCCGCTTCCAGGAACTGCCGCTTTGGTGTGGGCACCTAGCTGACCCTTCACTTATCAGCCGCAGTTTATGCTCTGTCCGGACCCCTCGAGAGATCACCCAGAGATCTGGAGACTCCTGGGGGGCAGGCCTCCAGATCTGAGAATGGGGGCGAAGGAGAGTCCTCCGAGCCCAGAGCTGCAGCTTGCACAGTTTTGTGCCTGGCCTCACCACTGCCAGAAGACAGCTGCTGCTCCGTGTCTCTGGGAACCGCCGCTGTGGAGCGGTTCCCTTCTAGCCTACCGTCATCTCCTCGCTTCTGCACCCCAGAGACAGCGTAGTTCAGGCACTGAGCACCCCACAAGAGGTCACCCAACAATCCAGACTTCTGGGGGGCAGGCCCCAAGATCCTCAAGTGGGAGTGGGAGGGAGTGCTGGGAGCTTAGCACTGGAAAAGCTCACTCAGTTTTATGCCTGGCTGTATTGCTGCCCAAGGAGGGCTGCTGCACCGCGCTGCAGGGAAGTGCCGCAGAGACGTGACTCCCCCTCAGCTAGGTGCCCTCTCCTTGCTCGCGTGCCTCAGTGCCAGCACTGTCCAGTCGCAGCTCGGGGACTGTCCGCTCCCCTGGAGGAATCATCCAAGGATCCGAACTCCTAGGGGACAGGGCCCCAGACCCCTGAGTGAGAGTGGGGAGGGAGCACTGGGAGCTCAGCACTTCAAATGGGGAAGCTACAGTTTCACTCAGTTTTATGCCTGGCTGTATTGCTGCTCAAAGAGGGCTGGTGCACCCTGCCACAGGGAAGTGTCCCAGGGAAGTGCCACCTTGGCGTGACTCTCCCTCAGCCGCGTGCTCCGCACTCCCGTGCATCAGAGTTAGCACTGGTCAGTCGCAACTAAGCTCTGTCCACACCCCTCCCCTCGATAAATCACCCAAGAATCCGAATTCCTGGGGGACAGACCTCCAGACTCCGTGTGAGTGGAGGGGAGTGCTGGATTGCTGGGAAAGATATTTAAAGTTTTTATACAGTTTTATGCCAGGCAGGGGAGCACCATGGCACCATAGTAGGGGAGGTAGGTCAAGTTTTTAGAAGGTCACTCCCGTGAAGTGGGAGGGCCTTTAATTTCTGCCCTTTTGTTTGTGGGGCTCTTAAGCCGGGCTCGTGGGAGAGGGGGGACTCCCGTCCGCTTGGTGATGGATTTTGTACCTTTTGTTTGTGTCCTTGTGGTCTCAGCTTGCCTCAGTGGTGTTGATGTGTGTTCTTCAACCTTCTCTCTTGGTACAGTTCGAATCCTCCAGGTTACTTACTAAATTTCCATCCCTTAACTCTCCTTCTGGATGGGAGCCTCTGTGGAAAGCTGGCTTCAGTCCGCCATCTTATCTCCTTCTCCCATATTTATTATAAATATAACAATTTATACTGACACGTATCAAAACCTGGAAAGAAAGACAGTACAGTTAGCGGTAATGTGCTTGGTTGTGTATAATTTTTATTGTCTTGTCTATAGGTTTTATGTATGATTTTATAGTCAGAAGAAGAAAGGGAAGTTTGGAAGTGAACCTTTTTTTCGTCAGGCAAGGAGAGAAAATGGATTAGCATTTAGTTGGAAAAGCAGAAAACAGTCAGAACAAAGCAGCTGAGACAACAAAAACAATTACAGGGTACCATAGTCACACAGGAAGACACATTTTAAAAATGACAGCAAAAAGATCATGTTACAACAATTAAGTTTGAAGTGGCTAGACCCACGAAAGAAAAAATAATTACGTGATTTGATGGAGAGAACAATTGGCGTGGTTTCAATAATTTATACAATATTATCCATTTTATTGAATAGAGAATGATGAAGAAAAATAGCTGTCATTTAATCAAGGGAGGATGAGAATCCAGTCAAATAATAAATCAACTGTTAGGGTTTTACAGCTGAACATTTCTTGCAGTTTTCCCCACTTACTTTTATCTGCTGGTTTTGTTCACTGTTTGAAGTTATCTAATTAAGATAGTCCCCCATGAATTGATGTCTTCCCCAAGAAGGAACTGGAGCAAACAGGTAGTGACCTCTTAGCAAACATTGCAGGAGGCTTTGTACACCAGGTCAGCACCCAGCTGTGTGGGGACTTGTAAGCTGCGGGGTGCTCTCCTGGAAAAGGAGCTGCAGACTGACCTGAAGGCGCTGTCAGTCTGCCCCAGTTCCCTCTGCAGAAGCCAAAGTCACTGGGTTGGGCTCAGGTCAGTATTGTGAATCAGTGGAGTTACTTCTAGCAGAAATCAGAGCTGATATGCAGGTAGGCAGTCCAGCGGCATGCTTTGGTCCTAGTCTCAAGATCTGATTTAGCTTGGCCTGTCCCTAATGCCTCTTCCAGCCAGAGCAGTAACTCCTTATTGGCTATTCTACCATCCCATCACCATTCTAAGACTTCCCCTAATGGAACCCATATAATTCTCTCTCTCCCCTCCTCTCTCTTCCTGTCTCTCTCGGTCTCTCCTCTCTCCCCCTCTCCCTTTCCTCTCTCTCTCTTTTCTCCCCCCTCTCTCTCTCCTTTTCTCTCCTCCTTGGTGGTGCTCTGCAGCATCCCTCCCTCACCAATAAAAACCTTTCATATAAAAAAAATAAATAAATAAAAGACAGAGAGTGTGTGTTGACAGCATGCAAAGATTTCCTGGGATATTCCATTGCTCAGCCAGGCTGACAAACTCTGCCTCATCAACGCACATGTGCATTGGTAAAAATCTTTCACAATTTCTTGCTCTTGCTAAATGTTCTTTGTCTTCTTACCTGGTACCTTTCAATTGGCGTTGTTCCCTTCTTTTTGAGAAAGTAAAGGTAGTCAGAAGGGAGCTTTGACGTCCCACACAGGGCAAACCTGTCACCCACCTCACTCAGCTCTCCCTTCCCTCTGTTAGGGCCACGACTCCCCGTGCCCTGTTTAAGGTGGACCCTCGTGTTACACCAAGGGCATCCTTTCTCACCAGCTCGAGGGCTTCACTTCAGTTGTGCCTTTTCCTCCTCTGCATTTATGTTATTTAATCTCTACTGGATCATTCTTATGAACATAAAGACACACTTATAGCTCACTTTTTAATAAAACATTCTCCTGACCTCCGACTTTACCTTCTGTTTCATTAATTTGCTCCATATTAGAGCAAAATTCCTTGGATGAGTCACCTAAATGTATTTATTACCTTTACTTTTTACCTTTCCATTTGCCCTTTTGAAAACCTCATTCAAGCTTTGGTTTCTGTTACAGTACAACCTCTGTAAGGTGACCACCCAAGGGATGTAACAAAGTGGTCAACATACGGAGGTGGTTGCCATAAGGAACTAGGCCTGCTGTACTGACACATATATGTGGTACATGTCTGGTCTATGAAAATTAGGTCAACATAAGGAAGGAGGTCAGTTGGGGGGACATGGTCAACTATGGAGGCTCTACTGAAGTTGGCTGAAACTGCTCTTGTCAAGGTCATCAACAACGTACATGTTTCCCAAACCAGTAGTAATCCCCTAGCACTGTCTTTACTTGATATCCCCATAGGTGATCACTTAGCTTCACAGACCCTCTTTCTTGGTTTTCTCCCAGCCTCACTGGCCACACTTCCTCAGTCTCCTTGATGGGTCCTCCTCATCCCCCTGGCTCAGTCTTTGGACCTCTGCTTTTCTCCAGACTTCCATGGTGTGGTCAACCAGTACTCTGGCTTTGAATGCTGTTTATACACTCATGACTTACAATGTTTTTAAGTCTCCAGCTCCAACCTTCCCCCTTCTTCCCTAGTTGTATATCCAACTCATTAAGTGGCATCTCCACTTGTATTTCAAATATGCATTTCAGACTTAGCTTTTATACCATCATATCTTGACTCATTAATTTCTGTCCCAGTTCTGCTTTTCCTCACAGGTCCTCATCTTCATTCTCCAGTGGCTAAGGCAAAATTTTGGAATCATCATAGAAACCACTCATTTCCCTCACCCTCAGCATCTATCCATCAGCAAATCTTGTTGCTATCTTCAAATAAATACACATTCTTAGCTTTTTACCACCAGTATAGCTATCACCTGATTTGGCTCGGGCAGTCGTGTGTCATGGCTATAAATATCACTCCTTTATTCTGAAAGGTGAGTTAATTTTGGCAATGTCATTTTAGCCACCACCCTAATCCATTTTAGTATCATCTTTTATCTGGGTTATAGCTCTTGGCTCTCAGTAATCCCCCTGAGTTGGTGCTTTTTCTTGGCAGTCTGTTCTCCACACAGTAAACAATGTGTCAGATCGCTTTTCCTCTCAACAACTCTAGAGCTTCCCATCCTCAGCCGTGGTAGGTGAGGGTGTACTGTAGGAATACATCCCAGTGGTGAATACAATTTTTTTCTTCTTTTAGACAGAGTCTTTCTTTGTTGACCTTGGTAAAGTGCTGGGGCATCATAACTCACAGCAACCTCAAACTCTTGGGCTCAAGTGATACTCCTGCCTCAGCCTCTGGGGTAGTTGAGACCATAGGCACCTGCCAGGTAGTTTTTCTATTTTTAGTAGAGACAGGGTCTCATCTTGCCCAGGCAGGTCTCAAATTCCTGAGCTCAAGCAATCCACCTGCCTCAGCTTCCCAGAGTGCTAGGATTACAGGCATAAGCCACTGTGCCCGGCCTTGTGGTGAACACTCTAGAAACTTCCTCATACAAGTCCCTGTGTGTCCCTTGGGAAACAGGTTGGTGAGCTCAGTAACCCAAAAAAATACACCAGGAGCCAAAGTTCATAGAGGCTTAGTCTTGTAGCTCAACCAGCTGGAACTTTTAGCCTTCTTGGTTGTGAGGGCAGGTGAGGAGAGAGACTGCCTGATATTTTTACTGCCGCAACTCAAGGAGGACGTATTATTCTCATTCGTATTTCATTTGCCACATCTAGTGAAAAAGTTTTGTTCAACTGAGAAGTACCTTTTTTTCCTATCACCTAAAAGGAAAGGACAACCATCATTGTGAATGTGTATGTCTCCCACATCGTTTTAGAAAAAGACCAAAGCCTTAATGTAACCTGAAGATGATATCCAGTCTACCCTCTGGTCTCCTTTCTGACCCCTGTCCTGCATCCTCATTCTGCCCTATTTCTGCTTCCTTGTTTTAGAACTCTGATCACACACATCTTTCTGGAATGATCTCTCTATATGTAGAATCAGACCCTTTGTTTCCTTTAGGTATCTGATCAAATGCACCTTATTCTGTGTGTTTTCTATTACTCCCTGTATATGTAGAATCAGACCCTTCGTTTCCTCTCTATTTTCAATCTTGGTCCCTCCAACCCACCTTATATTCTTTAGGGCATTTATTTCTCTTTTGGCTATTATATTGCTCTATGCTTATTAATTTTGTTTTGTTCTTCTGTCTGTTCTTACTAGAATGCACATGCTATCCAAGGAAGGACATAGTCCACCACGTGGGACACAGCTACCTAGATCCAGTCCTTAGAACACACATTGCAGGTGTTAAATAAATATTTATTAAATGAATTAACAAATGTATCAAATGATGATTTAAATCATAGCAATGAGATAGCTAGTCAAGAGGAAATGACGGGGCGAAGGACTGAGGAAGGGATCTGTGAAAATGCCTTCTGTTAAGAGTTTGCTAGAAGAAATGAGAAATTCATTGGAAAAGGTTGAGGCAAGGAGGTTCATGATGTGCTATGCCATGATGTAAAAGTTAGAGAGAGCTTTAAAGACTGAGTGCTTGCAAGGTTGAAAAGGATGAAAAACAAGTAGGAAACAGTCAGAAATAGAGCTACAAATGCAGGTTTTACATTGCTAGAAGTAAGCTATCCCAAACTTAACGTCAAAAAGCACAAGTATTTCATATCATGAATTCTTCTGAGCAGGAATTTGGACAAAGCATAGAGGAGATGGCTTGTTTGGGGTCTCTGCTGGGAACCCTTGAGTGGCTTGGAGTGACCCAACTGACTGCGGCTGGGATCAGGCACCACCTTGTTCACAGGTGCAAAGCCTGGCCAGGTAGAACCTTAAGACCAGGGTTAGTGGGGTGTGTTGACCACAGCCCCTACAGCAGCCCTCTCCTTTGGCATGGGTTTGTCATAACCTGGTGGCAGCGTTATTTCTGAGATGGCGAGTCTGGAGGGAACACCTGGCTGGTGCACTTTCTGACAAACACATATAGGATACATGAGCTTTTCTGACTTAGTCTAGGAAGGCATGAAGTGTGATTCTGCTGCTTCACGGCGCTGTGTGCAAATGAGCCACTGAGGTCAGCAGGGGCGGAGGGAGATGGTGGGGAGGGACGTGGACTCCAGGTCTGCACTGGTGAGAGGGCCCCTCGGACGCAGAAGGACAGTGGGGAGGAAGGTGGAACTGTTGCCGTCTTTGGCAATCCAATTTGTGACAGTTGGTAACTTTTGATAAAAAATATTTATAGACTGGGCTGTGCCTGTGGCTCAAAGGAGTAGGGCGCTGGCCCCATATGCCGAAGGTGGCGGGTTCAAAACCAGCCTCAGCCAAAACTTCAAAAAAAAAAAAAAATTATACTGTTTTCTTCAAGAAGTATGCTGATAAAAGAAAGGAGATAGGTTTGGAATGGAATATTTCAAACTCATTTTCAAGTAAAAAAACTAAAGTGGTTAACAAAAGAGGTTAAGTGACCTGTGTAAAGGGCACAATTTGGGGGGACCCAATCTTTTGAAGCACATTTTTTTCTTAAATCTTCTTTTTTATATTTTGTGTTCTTTATCTATATGTTAAGTTGATTTGAAATCATTAGATATTTTTAATGTTTTGTGCTTACAAACAAAATAATCCTGAAGATATTAGAATTATGATATTTTCTATTATTCTACTTTATATTACAATTTATATTTCATATTAAGTTTTGGCTCAAAAGATACTGTATATGTTTTTCCTAGTTATCTGGCTAAAGAATTTTTTTCCTAGTATTTATTAAATATATGTATTTCCCTACTTACTTGATTTTGGTATGTTTTACATCATTTTGACATAATATTAATAGCTTTTGTTATTAAATATAAATATTATGGCATTTTACTCTTAGAAAGATAAATCTGAGTTAGTGACTGAGATAATTATTCAGTATTTAAAACACGGAAGGAGATTATTTTCTCCAAATCACAGGATCGTGTACTTCCATTGAATGACAGCAATTCTCTGTCTATACCCAATTTTTCTTCATGGTGTGATTAGAAGTGGTGATAATTTACACATTTCCTGAGTATTGATTAAATACAAGTTCAGTGATGTAGAAATGGCATTGAAAGAGGCTTTTGACTGTCTGGGCTTCTCAGGGTCATGTCTGAAACCCAAACCTAACGGTGGATTTGGGCTTCATGACAAGGCTGAAACCAAACTTTAGTCCAGCCCTATTAGCCTTCTCCTTGTAAGAATACAGGAGTTCTGAGAATAAACGTGTCCTGAGACTTTTTTCAGTTTTAAATAGATTTAATTAATACTCACAAATGTCTTACTAATGTGACATTTAAATGGATTTAAATTTAAAATTTAATTGGGCAAGTAAACAAGAGCATTATTAATTTATTCACAAATACTTTGGTTTTCTGACTCAGACTTTCTGTTGGAGTCATCAGATGGATAATGAAAAGTTTACATATTACTATTAATTCTCATTAATTAAACTTCTAAAATGTAATGCTGAAATCTATCATTAGTGAGTTCCAAGAGATCTGATTGAAATCAATTTGATTAGTTAAACTTACTGAATAGAATTTAAAAAAAAAATCCTGAGAACTATGTATTTGCTTAATTTATAGAAGGACAGTGCATGATATTGTTGAAAGCAATTTGGTTATAAATAAATTGGTCACAATATACATATGTGATTTAAACATTGGTCAAGAAATAATTTGGGTACTTTTTGTCAAATCTTGGCAAACCATTTTTGATTTTATAGTCCATCAGCTATCACCACCACTGTTTTACTGTGTACACTTACAAAGTGGGTTCTACTGCGAATTCTACCATTTTGGTAGATTTATGTTAGTTTAGGAATTCTAGCAAACTATACTTTATTGTCAGGACAAATGAAAGAGTAATGTTGCCCACCAACCTATGAATTTATGACCATGTGTTGAGGCAACAATTACTGATTTTTACTTATATAATTCTTTTGTCTCATGATTCTTGAATTTCTAACCAAATGGTAGGTAATGAAGCTGATTGTTTTCATCATCACAAAATAATTGACTTTTTTTCAGTGCTGTTTGCTGTGTTACCGGATTATTGACTAAAAGCAAAATTTAGTCAATTTACACCTTCTCTGACACCCAGAATATTTGACATGGTAACAAGAACTGATCTATTTGCTGAGGGGAAATCGGGATACTAGGCCGTCTGGGGTCACAGGTTGTTTTAAATGAGTTCATTGAACTTTCAAGTGTCATTAATAAACTGGTAAATAAACCTTACTTGATACACTGTGCCCAGTGGAAGTCAAGTCAAAAGGATAGACATAGTCACATTTAACAGAACTAGTTAATGGCCCTCTTCATTAATGTCTTTATTCTCAAAAGTGAGAAGTGGTGAAAGATTACATAGAACATCTCTTGAAGTAGGGAGTTCCGTGTTATTGGAGGATAGCCAAGCAGGAATTAAAGACCCCTTTGTTGAGCATGTGAAGGATATGTGCATTATTTAGAGATTAAAAATTCCCCAAACAATGATCCACAGAACAGTAGTGACAAAGATGTTAATATATATTCTGTTTGTTTCTATGGCTGATTGCTAGGGTAATTAAAAAGTTAACCAGTGTGATATAAATGTGTCAACCGGTCTATGAAACTAGTGTATGATGCCCCATGATCATACCAATGTACATAGCTATGATTTAATAAAAAAAATAATAAATAAAATAAATATAAATCATGAAAAGAAATAAAAAAATAAAAAGTTAAACATGTCCATCTATTTTAGGACTATCAGGTTTTTGGTATGCTAATATGAACCATGAGTGTTTCCAGTAGGGAATGAATTTTAACTCTTTTCTAGACCTTTTTGACTTTGTTGTCCTTTATTCTTATCTCATAAGACTACTGTTTATCCAGTTAAATAAAAGCTCCCCCATCAGGGAACTCCACACTGAACATTACATAGAATCCTTTGTAGCTCTGAGATTATTTCAATATGATCATTTTTTTTTTTCAAAGTAGAACTACAAATTTAAAAAGAAGTTGACATGAACCTGATGTCTAGGAAGAAGTAATGGGAGGGGACCTCCTACTTCCTCACTAAGGGACATGACTCTCTTGGGCTCATAAGGACACATGTTCAGCTATGTGACAAGTCCAAAATGATTGTGGTTTAGACAAGACAGAATGTCACTCATACACTTTGACAGAATGCTTTCTCATACACTTCTGGAACGGTTTGGGGGTGCCACTGCGAGAATTCATGAAGTGAGAAGAATCCGTCTTGTTGCCCAAACTTCCCAGTGTGAACTCCTCATCTCCATGGTCCAAGATGACAAAAATGGGAAGGGGAGGGTAAGCCAGGGAGTTACAACCTGGAAATTGCACATAAGGCTTCTATTGGCATCACTTTGACCCAAGCTGAATTGTAGTGACCCACAACTGCATGAGGCCAGGGCCCGTTTACTCTGAATGGCTGTGACTCAGCTCCAGGTTGCAGAGGAAGGGAAATGTGAACAGTTCAGGACAGTCTGGTAGTTGTCATGCACAGGCCGTGTGGTCAGAGCAGTTTCTTCCGATATTCGCGATGAAACATTGCCACTAGAAACTAAAACTGTATTTCCATCATTCCCCTTAAGTATATAACATAATACCCAAGAAAATTTAGCAAGTATAAAATGTGAATAATAGCTCTAAGTGTACATGAAAGACAGAAAATAGAAAGACAATGAAAAAGTGAGGAGATGAACACAGGATAGAAGGTGCATACTGCATCTTCCTGTGAGTTGAAAGGGAGAGGCTGTGGTCACCGGAAAGTTAATGAGTACTGGGTCAAAAGGCTGTGCTACTCATAGTCACCCAAATATTCATCAATTATGTGCATTGATGCCACTGATACTTTAGATTTTTGCATAACATAGACTCTCCAATTTTCTTTTACTACAAAATGGTTTGTCATTCTGTATTTCTCAGATTTCATGTTTTTTTTAAGCACTTAGTAAGCAGTCATTTTTCCAGCTATTTTATACCCACTTTCTCATTTAATAAACAGTTTAAAACTCACATATTCACACACACACACATATATATAGGTTAGCTAACTTAGAAATTAAGAACACCTTTTCTACATAGAACTGTGTTAAATGCTACGGAGATGTGAAAAAAAGGATAGTGCTTGGTTATTGCCAGGCTGTATTCTGAAAATGAAAAACATAGAAAACAAGAAAATTTCCAAAAGAAAATGCAAATTATAGGACTGGTAGGCATGGTGTTATCTGCTTGTCTGGAGCTAACACTCACCGTCAAGAAACAACTTGCTTTCCATAGCTGAAAACATAGGTGTTAGATTCCTGCATCCTGCTGTTATTACTTCAGCTCCGAACTGCATGAAGAAATAGAAATCGTGTCAGAAAGCTGCCCAAAGAATACATGTGAAATAACTTCGGATTTTCTGAAACTTCCATCAATCCTTTTCACTCATCACATCTTTGCATACGTTCCATTTTCATAAATCCAATGCCTCACTTATACTCTATGCGAGATGAAGGTCTTTTTTTCCATCAGTTTTCTCAAAGAGAAAAGGGACTTGCTGTGTTCCAAAGTGCATGTGTGCTGAAAATTACAAAATTATGTTTTAAATTTGTGCTTTATGTATTTCTACGGGGTCCTTTTATAAAACATCTTTTAAAAAAATATTTTAAACGTACTCAGACCAGAGCTCCCCTTTTGACTTGCTATAGTAAGACAGAGACACAGCCTAAAAAACATTAAGAACACTGATCTCCCTTTAACTTTTCTTTCTTTTTTTGTTTTCTGAGACAGGGTCTCATTCTATTGTCTGGGCTAAAGTGTAGTGGCATCATCATAACTCACAGCAACCTCAAACTCTGGGGCTTGAGCGATGCTCCCGCCTCAGCCTCTCGAGTAGCTGGGACTACAGGCGTGTGCCACCACGCCTGGCTAAGTTTTCTGTTTCTGTAGTGATGGGGTCTCGCCCTTGCTCAGGCTGATCTCTAACTCCTGCTCTCAAGCAACCCTGCTGCCTGTGAGTCCCAGAGTGCTGGGATACAGGAGTGAGCCACCAGCCTGGCCGCCCCTCTAATTGTTCTTGTTATTGAGACCCTTGTTGCTTTGTCATCTTGAAAGGGTACAATATGCGTGACCGGTTCTGTGTTTCTTTCTACCAGTTTCTACCACTGTCATCCCAACTCTCACCTGAAACTGCAGATTTCAGGCACCCTTTACCAGATCTCCTGGATTATATCTTCCTTTCTCCTCCTCACAACCTCCTCACCAGCCCTTCCATCCAACATGTACCAAACGCAGCTATTTTCTCCCCACAAACCAGTTCTGCCTCTTAACTCTTCCACTTGTGCTCAGGATGCCTCTACCCCCTGTCGTCCAGGTGTGAGACTCCAAAGCTGTTTTCCTTTTCCCCTCTCTGCCACCCATCCCACACAGTCCGCTGTGCTCATTCTAGGGTCCACAGCCATGAAGTCTCTCCCTTCCATCGTCTTGATCCCCCTTTCCATTTCCACCTTGCTCAGGCACACTGTGGCCTGCACTCTTGCTTTTTCTGTTAAGCCGTATGCTTTTTTAAGCCCAAACAATTGTTTTCTGAATGTGCCTTCCATGCCTTGATTCACTGGGTTGCAATTCAGATGCTGGGTGAGTCTTCCAGGGGTCCTCAAACTTTTTAAACAGAGGGCCAATTCACTGTCCCTCAGACCATTGGAGGGCCGGACTATAGTTAAAAAAAAACCCCAACAAAACTATGAACAAATTCCTATGCACACTGCACATATCTTATTGTGAAGTAAAAAAACAAAGCAGGAACAAATACAATCACACCACGGCATGTGGCCCACGGGCCGCAGTTTGAAGACCCCTGCATCAGAGCTTCACTGGGTAAGAATTTGCTTCTGAGTCCCCTAGGTTATTGGCAGAGAGAACCTGCCCTCTGCTCCCAGTACCTACTAGCAGTTCCCCACGGCACTGGTTCCCCTGACCCCAGGCAGCTTGCTCCTACCCTGCTGACCAGGGACAGACGCCCTGGAACTAGTTTGGTGGCAAGAATGTCATATATAACAAAAAATAATCATGGTATGGCATTCTGTCACTTTGCTATCTTTTCTTGGTTAGGAGCAAATCACAGGTCTCTCTCTCACACAAAAGCAGGGGATTCTTACAAGGGTGTGAACACAGGGGCTGGGGTGCTGGGGCAAACTGGAGGTCTTGCCAATGGCTGTTGGCCTGTGGTTTTATTTGTTCATGGAAGAGGCCTGTCGCAGTTTCTGCAGTGTTATTCTGTGAGCCTCTCCTCCTCTTTTCCCTGAACATTCATGCCTGAATTCTCGCTGATAAGATACAGATGCTGAAGGACCTGACAGGTGTCAGGAGGAAGCAAAACCATCATTACTCGGTGAACCCACTGTGGGGTTTATAGTAAGATTTCCTGAAGAGCAGGTTCACCCACACAGAATGCCCCAAGCAAGAGAACTTGGGATGTCAACTACTTATTTTCTTTGACTTGCAAACAGAAATGCTCAGAGGTTGAGTGATTTGCCCAGGATTGAAGCTCTATGTGTGGGCTACCAGCAGACCCTGAGGTCTAAGACAGCAAAGTTCAAGGGTAACTCCACTGAAATTTATTTAGTTAAAAATAATTTACTGAAATTAGTCTTGATCCCAGGAAACTGCTGTTGGAATGTCTTTATAAAAACTTAAAAATTGGTATTGCTGTAAAAAATTATACAGATATTATACTCATTTTGGTACATGAAGAATAAAATGAAAATATTTTTTCATACAACCTTTAAATGATATGCTTGCTATTAGTTTATTTAAAGAGAATAAAAATAACTACATTGTTATGTCTTAGTTAAATAAAACTCTTTAAAGAACATATATGGAATAAATGAGTAATTAAAATTATCAGTCATGAAGACTTGAAGCACCTTGACAGTGAACCTTGGCTATAGTTCTGGCTATTTTTCTGTTCCTGACTAAGTGCTCTCTACTCCTTAAAGCATATGTGCTTCGTTTTTCCTTCCACGTGAGTCATTCATTCCCTTATTTACATGTTGATGCGTTTTTGTGTGTTCTCCATCTGCTAAACAGTATACTGGCTCTCGGAGTACAGAAGCCAAGGCTTTCTTTGGATCATTTCAAAATCCCATTGGGGAAGAAAGAAGCATAAACAAAATCATTGTGGAGTTTTCTAAGAGTGTAGTAACATGGACGAGCTCTGGAACAAATGTACAGAGAGATGACGTCCTCTGAAGAGTTGGGGAGGCCTTGGGAGGCAGTGAGATTTGACAAGAGGGCAGCGCTCAGGGACTGGCTTTCTCTTTCTGCGTACTGGTCTCTCTGCATTCTGAGGCTTCCCAGTTGCATTTTCTTTTTCTTTTCTTTTTTTTTTGCAGTTTTTGGCCAGGGCTAGGCTTGAACCCACCACCTCTGGCTTATGGGGCCGGTGCCCTACTCCTTTGAGCCACAGGCGCCACCCCCCAGTTGTGTTTTCTTCTCACTTGGAATTACGTAGGTGGTTCTGAAGTTTCTGTAGATTGGAGTAGGGGCAGGAGTGACAGAGGTAGCACTCAAGCTCCTTATGACTTAGATGTGGCTCCCAATTTAACGCTATTCAGGACCTATGGCAAACAGGCACGAGCCTGGCCGAGCGTGGAAACAGGCCATGTGTTTGAATCTGCGGTGCTCCAATTACAAGACTTAGTGGGTGAGAGAACCACTTCTCAGTGTTTTGAATTCATGTTTTTTTCATCTTCAATGAAGAGAGAATCGAGCATTTTTTTTAACCTATAGTAGCCACAGATTGGATTAGTACACAAACTAATTTTATCTTTTAGTGCAAACAGATCCTTCAGAATAAATGAGAGATCACGACTTGCTAAATGTGTTAAAAAATGAGATTTTCTATGAAACCTATCACAAAATTTCTTGCATTTATTGCTTTATCACAAAATTTCTTGCATTTATTGCTTTAGATTGTAATTGATTTTCTGTCCTTGCTCAGTTAAATTCATTAATTTAATCACTTATAACTGTAATTATCTATAAAGTGGGGTAAACAATTCCAGTTTACCCCAGAGGTGGGTTCTGAACCTTGAAGGTGATAAGGTCTGCGAAAATGCCCTATGGACTAAAAGCTCTACGGGGATGCAAATCATTAAAAATTTGGTATACTGAATTAAAAACTCTCTTTTCTTATTGAAACAAGTTTTGAGGGATGGTGAGAAATGAGTTAACTTTTAAAAAAATTTCTCTGAATTTAAAACCTATGAAGTCAGTTATTCATCGTTATAATTAATATTTTTTTGGACAGGTGTAAGTGCATCAATATGTTCGTATTAGAGTTCTGAGTTGTGAATGTATATGATTGTCAGTCACAGTCTATGATACAGACAGGTTCCTGGAACAGTCCCTAAGTAGGACTTGCTCTTGACGGGTGTCTCTCCCCTCCCATCCTCCCATCCTTGCTTGTCTGTTTTTTTCTTCCCTTTTTTCCTTGCCATCCAGTTCTTTTAAAAGATAATACTCAGTAAGTAGTTACAGGTTAAGACTTTTATTTAGGTTCTGGGAGAACTTTTATTTAACTGTAGGCATGTCATTTTTTTTTTTTTTTTCATATTTCTTAACTGCTTCCTAGATTAGCTATTAAAAAGAGCCAGTATGAACAGATGCCATATAATAAAACTTTGAGAATTTTCAAGTCATGAACATATGTTATTAATACTTTATCATCAGTAAGAAGTATTTTACCCTCTAGCTAGAGCACATGAGTTAGGAGACATATTCTTACATGCAGTGATTAGTCTATGTTGTAATGAGATGTATCAGCTCCCCCCATTTAACTGTGTGTGTGTGTAAAGTCCAATCAGATAAAGTGTCAAACCCATAGGTAGCATAGATAATACATCTTTAGAAAAGAGAAGAAAAGCAACTAATCCTTGAAGGCATCACTGTTATCTGTAGTCAATAAAAAAAGCTGCCTCTTTCACTAACCAGTTAAGGAGGGTATAGACTCCTCTCACAGACACATCCGTCCACTGACTGGGCAATATTTTCAAAATATTGAACGAGAATCTCCAAATAGATGCCTTTGTAAAAAATACCACATAGGGTTTTAGTGCTAGAATTCCAATTCATCTATCTGGTCCTACTCATTCATTTTATGTACAGGATCCTAAGAGGGGCTGGGCGCCTGTAGCTCAGTGGTTAGGGTGCCAGGCACATGCTCTGGGGATGATGGGTTCAAACCCAGGCTGGGCCTGCTAAAAAAACAAGCGAACAACAACAACAATAAAAATCCTAAGAGGCTAGGTGAGTTTTTGAATTTCCAGCTAGGAAAAAATTTCACACCAGAATCCATCTCCTTTTCTGGTAGAGTTGTTCTCACTTTGTTTTCTCATACATTTATTCCCATGTTCATCAAATATTCAGTGAGTGCCTTGTTTAATCGGGCAAAACAAACAGTGGTATAATTAAGCTTGATTTCTCATTTCTTTTCCTTCTCTCTCTTCCCTTTTCTTCCTTCCCTCCCTCCCTCCCCTTCTTCCTTTCTTCCTCTATTCTTCCTTTTGTATTCCTCACTCTGACAGATATTATTCTGAATATTGGGAATTCCTAAGGGGCAGAGAGAGGGAAGAGAGATGGATAGAGAGATGCATACAGAGAAACCACACTAATACTACTTATCAGAGTTAAATAAAAATTAATGAGGGAATGGGTTTAGATGTTACAGTTAACCTCAGCTTGTATTTCTTGTAATTTTTTGGATATGTTGAGACAGTTTTAGGGTTCAAGACAATATATTATTTATATCATATTATTTCAACTACCTGCTCCTTTTCATCCCCATGTCACCATTTTATAAACTTTTCATGTTAATGTGAATGAAATAGATGCGTTGTGGCCAAGTCAGCCCTGATTCCCAGTGGATGGAATCCTTGACATAGTGGGGTGTGTTGCTAACTACCGGGGTGGGAGAAACCAATGTAAATTCAGTTTTCTGTATGAATTTAGCACTGAGTATTAAATCTTGCACAAACTTTTTTCTTAAATATTTTCAGGACAGAGAGCCTGTTTTCATGATCACCTAAAACACTTAACAAAATTAAAAGACTAAGTACAGTTTCTTTTTTTTTATTATTATTCCATAAACTTGTCTATTGATTTTGAAAAGAAAAATACACATTGATTTTGTAACTTAAAAATTTTGGAAAGTTTCTTCTTTAAGATGGTGTTGAATTTATGAAATTTAATGAACTTGCATAGGAATGGATACTGAAAAGTGCCTTCCGGGACTTCCGTCAGCTTCTCAGCACCAATTCATGAAGTGGAGACCAGAAGCTATCTGAGCTGTTGTCGTTATGTAATAGGTAGTAAACATGGGTTTCTGACAAGTGAATAGTTAGCTAATTAGGCATCTGGATGAAGTGGGAGTTTGGATTCTTAATTGCATAATTCACCCTTGAACATCTGCCAGAGGAAAAATGCAAAGATAACACAGAAAGTGAGGAAAGCTAGAGGCTGGTACACAGAGAAGGGTGATGCCATATCTAACAAGTTTTTGACTTCAGATCCCTAGCATGGTTTCCACAATTAATGCCATTTCTGTAATTATCCAGAGATAATTTGGTTTTGCATAAGAGTTATTCTAAGGATATGCCATTCAGCTGTTCAGAAGAGAAGAGATTAAATCTGCTTATCTTCAGATTTTACCACTGGAAAGAGTCTTTTCAGCATGAGAAAACTGATGGATGCTTTGGATTTGATGATATCAGGTGGAATAAGAGAAGTTAAAAGTATATTCTCAGAAATAATATATTTTTTAATTTCTTTACTTTTTATTTTTTTAATTAAATCATAGCTGTGTACATTGATATGATCATGGGGCATCATACACTAGCTTCATAGACCATTTGACACATTTTCATTACACTAGTTAACATAGCCTTCCTGGCATTTTCTTAGTCATTGTGCCAAGACATTTACATTCCATATTTACTAAGTTTTGCATATACCCTTGTAAGATGCACCGCAGGTGTAATCCCACCAACCCCCCTCCCTTTATCCACCTCTCCCCTCCCTCCCCCGCCCTTTCCCCCTTCCCCTTATTCTTAGGTTGTAACTCGGTTATAGCTTTCATGTGAAAGCCATAAATTAGTTTCATAGTAGGGCTGAGTACATTGGGTACTTTTTCTTCCATTCTTGAGATACTTTACTAAGAAGACTATGTTCCAGCACCATCCATGTAAACATAAAAGAGGTAAAGTCTCCCTCTTTCTTTAAGGCTGCATAATATTCCATGTTGTACATATACCACAATTTATTAATCCATTCGTGGATCGATGGACACTTGGGCTTTTTTTCATGACTTAGCAATTATAAATAGGCCTGCAATAAACATTCTGG
>CAUYPK010083082.1:0-29031 GCA_963574355.1 Loris lydekkerianus
TAATTGAGGAATCAGTAGGTTAAATGCTTTTCAATATTTATTGCTAAAGAAAAACTGTAAACTAGCAACAACAACTTTAAAACTTTAAATAAAGTGCAGAAAACCGTAGCTTAACAGGTAATCAAACTAAATCACAATCACCGAATCAAATAACCTGTATGACCTGAGTGTAAGCCGAGTTCGGGTTTTTCGGCACAAATTTTGTGCCGGAAAAAACTCGGCTTATACTCGAGTATATACGGTACTTTTACTTTACAGCACCCTGAGACCATGTAAAAGAAAGCTTGAGCAAGCCTCTTAAAGATCAGAGAGAGGACGTGGATATGAAAGATTTATGAGGACAAGTGGAGTCCCAGTTTCCCCCTAATCTATTCTACCCGTGACAACTGAAGCACTAGACATATCACATTTAATGGAGAAAAACAAAACATTTCCCGACAATGATGCCCACTATAGCCATTGCTACTCAACATAGCACTGGAACCCTCGCCAATGCAATCGTGCACCAGAAGGAAATCAATTGTATTCAAATGGCCATAGAGAAGGTCAAACTTTTGCTCTTTGCTGATGGCATAAATCTTATACTTAGAAATCCTCAACAATTCTGATAAGAGACTCCTGGAAGTGATAAATAAATTCAACAGAGTCTCTGGTTGTAAAACCAATGTGCACAAATCAGTGGCTGCCCTGCACACCTGCTAGACAAATGTCATTTTTACTCTTGTTCCACTTCCCCTTCCAGAATTATTTCTCCCTAAGAGTTTAAAGATAAGACCCTGATCATTAAATTTGCCTGATATTGAGCAAGATTTACTTATATTCATTTAGACTTTCCGATTAGGTTCCCTACTACAGATCCACTTAAAAACACCAAAACACAAAGATTAAACCAGGAAAATGTGAGCATCAAAGAAAGCTGGGTAAACTATATCAGTACCTGACAAAAATATATCTTCATGTAAAAATGGTTCTTATAAAAAATAGAATAGACCAGGGTGATGTATCTATCATAAACATATGCCCATCTAACAATATGGGTTCCAAATACACCAAAGCAGCAGCAAAATAAATAGCAAAAAGAAAGAGATAAATCACAATCATAGCTGATTTCTAGAATATCTTTCTCAAAAAAAATCATAAACAAGTAGAACAAAAGGCCTCTCCATTGTACATTCCTTTTTCATAGTCATGGTAACTTTTCTATAAACATTAAAACAAAAGATTTGAAGAATTGAAACAGTCATCAAAACCCTGTATTGATTTGCTTTCTATGACAAACTTGAGAAAAGCACTTTACGTCATTCCATAAAAAAGACACTTGCATTCAAATGTTTATAGCAGCACCGTGCACAATCACAAAGATGTGGAATAGGTCCAAGTGCCTATAAATGTGTGAGTGGCTAATAACGTGGAATATGTAGAGCATGGCGTATTACTCAGCCATAACAAATGATTAACTAATACCCTTTCTTTAATAACAGGGATGAAACTAGAAACCATCCTCCTAAGTAAAGTATCACAAGAGTAGAAGATAAACACTGCATGTGCTCACTTTTAAGATGGAACTAAATAATCACCACACATGTGCACATATGGTAGTAAAATTCAATGGAAATCAAGTAAGTGGGAGCAGGGAGGAGGGAATGGATGAATTCACACCTAATGGGCACAGTGCACACTATCTGGGGGATAGACACAATTGTAAACTTGACTCAAACTGTACAAAAGTAATGCCTGTAACCAAAACATTTTTACCCCTGTAATATTCTGAAATAAAAACATATAATGAAAAAGAGAATATTCTAAATAGTTTTATGGTAGTAAATTATATAACTTAAGAAAAGAAATCTAATACGGAAATACTTGATGATTTAATAATTCAAGCTTATTTACTCTTATTTTCTGTACAGTAAGGTTTATGGCATAAGCTACTTTTAGCAAGTTTTTGGCCTTGAACCTTGGATTTTTGCCCACAAATTCGTAAGGACAGACAATGATCACATTAATGTGTATAAATCTAGGTTTTAGAGTTGCCGCAAACTCCTGTCACTATAAGAATTTCTAAAAATTCTGAAAGGCATATTTAATTACAGTGCATTTCAAGTTAAAATTGAGATGACCTTCCAGAATCCATGTATTCTAAAGAATTTTTTTTTTTTTTTTTTTTTTTGAGACAGAACCTCAAGCTGTCGCAATAGGTAGAGTGATGTGGCTTCACAGCTCACAGCAACTTCCAACTCCTGGGCTCAAGGGGTTCTCTTGCCTCAGCCTCCCAAGTATCTGGGACTACAGGCACCTGCCACAACACCCGACTATTTTTTGGTTGCAGCCCTTATTGATGGTTAACAGGCCTGGGCTGGATTCGAACCTACCAGCTCGGGTGTATGTGGCTGGCGCCTTAGCCGCTTGAGCTACAGGAGCTGAGCCACCTTACGAGTTTTTAACTACAAAAATCTTTTAATTCATTACGTAAAAGAATTGTTCTCTAAGTATTTTCCAGAGTCTTTCACCTCAGTCAGTGTTACACAGTATCTATAGTAGAGTAAGAAAAAGGATATTTTACAGGGGAATTTCTCATAGAATATATCTGGTACTGTGGAACAAAGGGGATTTTGTTGACTTTATGCTGTGCTTTCTCTGTTTGTTTTTGCTTGTTTGATTTTTAGTTTTCCAATGAAAATGGTTTGAATGCCCAAGACAATTACACATAATCACTCACATACAAAATGTTGCTCACAAGTTCAGGGATTCACAGATCTTCCTTGAAAACCTAAGGCCGGCCCATGGATTTTAGGTAAGGATGCAGTTGGGCACATTATTTATCCAAATCCCACTTAGAAGTAAATTTTAAAACTTTCATTTTAGATTAGAAGTTGTTTTTGTATATTTAAGAAAAACAAATCAACTGATTAATTTTTGTAAGTAGCAAATGTAGTGGTGACATGTTAGCAGTGGAAAAATACATAGGCTTTCCTATCTGACATCTCAGAGTTCAAATACTGTCTCTGCTACTTTCAGGAATCTTTGGAAATTTTGTAGTCTCTGGAGGCATCAGTTACCTAACCTCAAAGTTGAGAAAATAATTTTACTAAAAGATTTTTGCCATACATCATTGTAAGTTATTTACATAAGACATGCAATGTCTAATTCTTTTAGCAATATATGAGGAAGTTATTATTTACATCTTACAACTGTGGAAATTGAAGCTCAGAATGATTGATAATCTTTGTCAGGATTAAGACAGTAAAGCAGAGATTGAAATCCAGGTCCAACTTACCTAAAAACCCACATTTATTTTTCATTCCAAGTATACTGACTTGTGAATATTAAACTTGTAAAAATTCAACTATAGTAATAGAATATATCAAAGTGAATGAGTATGACCCAAGGCTAAGAAATCTCTATCTTAAGAGAATTTCCAACTTTTAAGGCCACCCTGTTGCTGATACTATTACTACCACCACCAACCTCTTTTGATATAAGATGAAGATTAAAAGCCAAACATTGTAGAAAATTGTAAAAGAATCCATTCTATCCGCCCATCTCATATTTGGGTGGGTGGCATGCTTTACTTTCTGGAAACCAATGTGGGAGGCCCACAGGAAACCCATTATAAGTTGGGGCGTCTATAAAATGAGAGACCTATATTTTATTTCCTGGTTGGAAGTCTATTTAACCATTGGGCTTCCTGCTCTCTGTGCTACCATAGCAGGAGTAAGGAGGACTGAAGATAGAGGTTTTGGGGGGGTTTCCAGGTGGACAGAAGAAAGAGATGCCCTCTCAATGCTGATCACACTAGGCGTCTGGTCTGAGAACTCATCAAGAAGCTGGATAATACATGGAGCCAGGGTTTATAGTTGACCACAGGATCGTGGATCATACATGTGTACTTTTTGAAAGGAAAACAATATGAGGCTTCCAGATGGGCTAAACTATATGGTTTTATTTCCCAAAAGATAACCAATGTCCAGATGTACTGCATGGAACTGAGACTTTCACCCATAGGGCCCTTCAAATTAACATCAAATCCATAGAACATGGGCATGTTGAGGAGTTTGGCCATCATCCAAGAAGCCTACCTGTTTACCCAACTCTCACTTTTCCAGAAGGGCATCTGTTAGGGAAGGTATGGTGTAGAGATTTGGAAACCAGAACATTCTCTGCCTTACCTACAACTGCCAGCAAACACACATATTTCCAGACCTTCAAGTTGCAAGAGTTTCATCTGCCAAGTGCTTTTTTAATAATAAAAAAGTAGTTGAAATAATTGTGCCAGTGAACTTTGTTTTAATCTGGGGATAAGACTTCAAGATCGATGTGCTCTCTACAGATGCTCAGTGATCCACCTGTCTCCCAAAGGCCTTCCGCAGCTTGGACTATCACTGGATAAAAAAGAAAACCATTTTATATTTGTGTATTTGTGTTGATGCTCCTCAATAAATTGACTGTACATGAGTTGATGTACATAGAATATTTGAGTGGTTGCCACAAATAAATCTGAGTTAGTAACTGGCTACATACACTTCCTTATTTAATTCCAATTTCTACTTAGGTCTCAAAACACCATTTTTGATGAAAACAAGTTATTATGGAGCTATGAAAAACATTAAAAGTACTGCAATTATCCTGGGTTCAAGGTCCTGACTTACTTCAAATTCATCCAAAATGACTGCTGATCTGGAACAAATATCTTGACTCCTAGGTATGTGTTCTCCAATACGTCCCTCACAATCATTTAGAGAGGCAGACAGGGTTTAGTAAATGTATTTTGCCAGCCTAGACTGATCTCAAAAGATCATTTTAAAAAATAGTTATTAATTAGTTGATAAATGGCTAAGGCAGAGAAATAAAAGTTGTTAGCATTTGATGCTCTGAGGGGAGCTTGAGGGTAAGAAAATATTCCTAGACTCCAGTAATAAAAACTACGTGGTAATTATAAAATTCCTATCACTGCCTCAAACAACTGTAGATGCTCAACTGTATAATAAATATATAATTTTTCTAGCTTTGGAACAGATCACAAATAAATGCTAGTAAGGAATTATTCACTTGTTTGTAAACAAATAACTATAAACCAAATTAGATTGTCCAAAGTTATTTCTAAAGAAGGGTGCCTACAATTTAACATGCCAAATTTTAATGTAATTTGAGCATCATATAGGAAATAGATATAGTACATGAAATAGTCTTTTATAGTTGGGAATTAAGGCTATGCTAATAAGTTTGAAGGCTTTATGGTGCAAAAGGTAGATATTTTCTATTTGCTTACCCAAGCAGGAAAAGTATTACTGTAGGCAATGTGATATTTTGCTTGAGATAGCATATTCTTGCATGTATTCATTTTTTAATAAAAAATTATACAGAAACATGAAGTTTATAGATGCCTAAAAATTATTATATCTAATATTATTGATTCATTCCTAACTATAATATTTAAACACAAATGTTTAAGAAAGAGTTTTGAGCCAAAAAGAAAAAACAAGCTGAACAGGGTTATTCATGGGCATATTGTAAATAACTCAGATTCTTGTTGCTAACATAATTTTAGGCTCATTATTTTACCTTAATGTTATTATGATGAACTTTTCCTTGATACATAGCTTTTTTTCAATTTGAATAGAAAACAGGCACTCAGGGCACAGGATTAACTGTACAAACAACTTTGCCCAATTTGTACAACCTGGAAACTTGGAAATGAAAAACAGATGGACCACTGTTCTGTTGTGAGTCTTCATGTAAAACTCTGAATTTTAAATTATTATCATAAGATTAAATGTTTGAGTGGTTAGGAGGCAAAGAGATTAAAGGATTAATTGAAAGTTGACTGTGAACTGGAACACATTCCTAGCAGAAACCAACGAAAAAAATATAAACAAATAGTGAAACAGTGCCTTTATTGTCATAAGTAAAACTGAAGGTTCTTTCACTGATTTATTTTAATATGAAGTCCTAAACACTTATCAGGTTGATCAATAATCAGATGTTCAACCAATTTCCTAACTGCAGTCTTATTACCTGGAAATGAATAAAGTAAATTAAAATATAAAACATTAAGAATAACATGTTGGTAGGTAAAACAGCACCCCAAGAATATTTCAGAGTCAGCTCTGGACCAACAAATTATAGTACTTGGTAAAAATTCTGATTGTTACTCTTATTATAGCATAGATTTTCTTTTTCTTCTCTTATAAACAAAGTGCAAGATAGTAGAGCAATAATAATGACAAACTAATATTGAATCACAGCAAGTAAACAACCACTAGTTGGTGGTGACTCTGATAGGGAACATAAAGG
The DNA here is from genome assembly GCA_963574355.1 of Loris lydekkerianus. Taxonomy (NCBI): domain Eukaryota; kingdom Metazoa; phylum Chordata; class Mammalia; order Primates; family Lorisidae; genus Loris; species Loris lydekkerianus. The sequence goes on from CAUYPK010083082.1 coordinate 6,295, forward strand.
AAGCTTTTAGCAGTCTAATGATGAACACAGATTTTTCATTTTAGAAATTAAAGTAAGTACTATTTAATTATTAGTTTGATAATTCCATAAGTACCAAAGCTATATTAAAATATTCTGGGATCCTGCAATTCCATTACTAGGTAGCTATCCAGAAGAACAAAAATCGTTTTGCTACACAGACATTTGCACCAGAATGTGTGTGGCAACTCAATTCACAATTGCCAAGTGGTGGAAGCAACCCAAATGTTCATCAGCCCATGAATGGATTAACAAACTGTGGCGTGTGTGTACCATGGAGTACTATTCAGCCATCAGAAAAGATGGAGACTTTACATCTTTTATGTTTACCTGGATGGAGTTGAAACACATTCTTGTAAGAAAAGTATCTCAAGAATAGAAAAAAGAATCCAACATACTCAATACTAATATGAAACCAATATATAAACAACTGCATGCCCACACGAATGGTAAAACACAAATATAGACTAGCAAGAGGGAGGGGTGAGGCGGGAGAGGGGAGGAGGGAGGAGGAGGGAAGGTAATCGGTGGGATCTCACCTAATGTGCACTATGTGAAGGTGTGCGGCATGCCCCTGGGTGAAGGGCTCAACTACAACTTGAACATTACCTTAGGAGTTAAAAACAATGTAACCTAAAAATTTGTACCCTCACATTAATTTGAAATAATAATATAATGATGAAAATATTCTGGGTGAATGAGGTTCTTTTAAAGACAAACAAGGCTGTGTCTACTAATTATTCAAAAGCTTCTACTTACATGAATACTTCACCAAAACCTATGCTGTTCTGCCCAGGTGGCATATACTTGTACAGAGCACTGCAATTCAATCACACATTCTTTCAATTAATAGTTGTCATGAGCCTACTATGTGTCAGTCCCTGGGGCACAAAGTGAACAAAACAAAGTCTATTAAGGGGAGTTTACAGTTTAGTAGAGGTAGAAAAACTCAAATAATTTTAAGAAATACATAACGTATCAGATAATATGATATGTTTTGTTTCACTTATTTTCACAATAAGTGAAATCAAAGAAAAAATAAATCAGGTTAAGGTTTAGAGAATGGTGGTAGAAGGGTGCTGTCTTCTACAGAGCAGTTGGAGAAGTTCTCTCTGATGAGATGACATTTGTGAAGGGACCCACAAATGGAAGTTTGGGCATAGAGTGTTACAGGAAGAGGGGAAGAGAAGTTCAAGATTCTGAGACAGAGCATACTTGGTCTGTTGGAGTAACAGTAAGGAGGCCAGTGAGGCGGGAGACAAGTAAGGAGGAAGTGTAGAAAAGTAGTTCAGAGTGATGAGGAGGGAAAAGCATTTGGGGGGGGGGTGCCCACCTTTGTAGGATGCAAGAGACGGTAAGCACTCAGTGGTTTTGCACAAGAGAGTGATGATATTTACCACTTCTTAGGAGGATCACTCCAGCTGCTGTACTAAGTGAGAATAAACCGATTGTGCAAAAATAAAAATAACACCCCCAGAAAGAAGACTAATGCAACAGCCTACGTGATAGAAGACGGTGATTTGTTCATGAGGCGTGGTTGCAGCCATGGAGACACAGAGAAGTGGTAAGATATTAAATAAGTTTTTAAGGGTGAGATAATAAATAATGTTGATGGAGTAAATGTTGTATGTGGAAGGCAGAGAAGGTCAAGGATAAGTCTGAGATTTCTTTGCCCCCAAATTGGAAAGATGAAGTAGCCTTTCCTTAAGACAGAAAAAGGATCAGACTTTAGGCATAGCATTGGGGGGTCAAATAACACAGAGTGGGGCTCATTAGATTTAATATGCCTATTAAACATCCAAGAGAAAATTCCGAGCCGAGAGTGAAGTAGGACCCAAATAGCTGGCATGTAGAAGACATTGTCCAATGATTGCTATCCACTTATGAGATTAAAAAGCATAGTAAAGAATTCAGAAATTTTACCATGCAATTAAAGTATATAAGGAAATTAAATACATAAATACTCAAGGAATTCCACCAATTTCAGGATGTCTTCAAAATACTCAAAAATTAACTTCTAAGTTTTATTTATGGAAAGAAGTGAGCTCCACGGCTTCAAAGAGAAGTCTGCATTATGAAAATGTAAAAATTAACCTCCAAAAATTATGGAAGTTAACAATCTCTGCTTGAAAATAAAAAAAATAAAATCTTATGCCTTGCCTTGGAATCACCAATTCACTAGCTTTTCTAACCCCTGATTTAAAAACAACAAAAAAAAGTTACTTAAATGAACATGCTGCTTTGTAAGTTAATTAGTGCATAAACCAAACTAAACCAAAATGTTGGAAATTGTTCCCCTGTTTTAGCCCATGCATAGAATTTTACCTGAAAATTTCCAGAAGGTCAGATAGTTGTCTCTAACAAGTCCAACTAAGAGCAATAAAAGGAAAATATTTTTCTTCCAACTTGAAAGAAACTAGTGTTAGAACCACCATGAAAGCCTGTCCAAAGTTATATTGAGTAATATTTGTAGAAAAGGGATACCAACTTTTTTCCTTAAAAGAAACATGGTAAAATAATTATGAGGATATGTCTGAGATGACTTTGCTACTGAAAAGGAAGAGAAATATTAGAAAGAAATATCAAGTTGCTAGACCTCTGCACAAATAATCAAGTATCTCAGAAAGGGCCAAGAACATGGAAACCTGATTCTTTTAAAATGAAGGATTATTTTTGAAGGTTGAGTTAGAAAATAGATTTAAGTTGATTAAGAATGAGGTTAAAAATAAAAACACTAGCATGTAGAATAAATGCCATGAATTGCCTGTTAGAGTCATGAGCCAGCTCTGCTTCTATAGCAACAACCAAAATCAGCATGCAGGGAAATGAGCCGTCGCTCTTTCTTGATATGAATATTTTCTCCTGAGTAGTCCAAGGCAATTGCCAATATTTTTTAAACTACAGACACTGATGTAAGTAATTACGCATTAACACGTCTCTTGTGCATGCTTGTAAATGTTTGTTTTAGAGCTGCCTATAACTTACTTTCAGAAAAAGTCTTAGCAAGCAGGTTAACAACTAACTAGAAACCAATCTGTACTTACAGACAAAACATATAACTATCTTCTACTCGGAGAAGCAAATACCTTGACATGTTAAACATAATGGCTCACTTTCGGACACTCTTTACCTAAATATCACCATATAGTCCTGGAACATAGACATCTATTAAGAAGGACATAAATCTAAAATCATTTAGAATAGCTCAGTGAAATTCCTCTGCTATGTAAGGCTCTAAGTGTCCCATAATTTGCCAGGCAGGAATAGACATACATTTATTCATATATCTAGTAGATGAATGTAAGAAAATTCTTTCCAGACCTGCAAAAAAATGCTCCAGGAAAAATTTCCAATATTTACAATTACAAAGGAAATGGCTGTATCTTTCCCATCTCTACAAAGAGCTAATATAAGCAGAGTTGTATAAAATTTCGATTGAAATGGTTTTCTATGATTGCATCATTATTTCACCTTGATATATGAGACATACTTGCTAACTCATAGTACACTCTGATACGTCCCTGAGCTCTGCTTTTGCTGAGTAGCACCACTAAAATCATTCTTGCTGGAAATGGTCTTTAGTAGTTGTGCCAGATTAGATAATATCATTTTCAGGCATAAACATTTGTGAGCATTTCCACAATGTACTGTAATCAGAAGATTGTCAAGTACAGAAGTGTGATGCATAGGACATAATTAGTTGGTTAGTAATAACACTGTTGAATGTTTTTAGGATGACTGAATTTGAAGACTGGCTTCAAATTGAGGGAATGTTTATCTTTGCTAAATGACAACTTGAGAGTGGAAAAACTAAGAAAGAGCGTGAAAGGAAAGCAGATAGGAAAACAAGTATCTACTTATTTGCTGCCCACAGTATACCATTTGCTGTAATTTGAATGGTGAAGTCAGCAAACTTTCCAGTACTTAACGAACTGGTCCAGCCATTTTAAGTAGCTATGAATTATTTCCAGAAAGGGATGAGAGAATGTTAATCTGCTTATGAGAAATTGTTTTTCTTCAGGTAACATCATTAAAAAGCATATCAGAAACAAACAACTCGCCTTTAATAACATGCAGAAAAACAAAGAAACTTATTTTAACTATTTTGAAAAGGCTTCCCCTTGAAACCACAGGTGGCTTGTGTACGGATAAAAAATAGCCTTAGAGGACTTATCTTGTCCTTCCCATAAAGTACACATCCTCTGTGGTCAGTGTTTTCTATGGCTTCCCTTACCTTCGTGGTCTCTACATCTTTCTAATTTTGAAAATCAAAACAAAACAATCCATGGAAATAGTTTGTTTTCCAATGAGCAAAAGGAGAGCAAGGACTCATCTGCTGATTAAAATGAAGGCAAAGGGGGTTAGGAGAGAGGAAGAGAAGCCCAGCGTCGTGTCGGGTGGTTTGGGTGACCAGGAAAAGCCTTGGAAAAGGGTGGAGAGGAACTAACATCCGCCAGTGAGAGTGGAGCTGCTCAGAAGGACAATACTCATAGGGAAACTCAGATGTGAAGCCAAACCCCAGTTCAGGGGTTCAGTAAACCCATTGCTCTTGGCACCGTTTGAAAACCTGAACTTGTTCTCTGTCGATTGTCATTTGGTGTTTAAAAGTTACATAAAAACCCCTCTGTCCCTCCCATCTCTGTCCTTTTCTTCTCTATGGCTCTCCCACTTCCCACCTATAGCCAAGTTCAAGCACACATATTTTCCTTTTCCTTCTCATTTCTTATTATAACGCACATTTTAAGGTTTATATTTTACATATTTCACAGAAGGGGAGGTTTGGGTGGAGGGAGGGTGATGGGTCGGGCCACATCTATGGTGCATATTTTTATCTATAATAAAAAATAAATAAATAAATAAATAAAAAAGAAGAGAGTGACTCTGAGGACAAGAGATTAAAAAAAAAAAAAAAAAAGGAAACTATAGCAATGGCTCTACAATGAGCTGTTACCTCGTAACTGAGTATAATACTCTTTTGGGAAAAAATGGTAATGCCAATTTCTCCAGCCTGCATTTTTATCAGTTACATCATCTGCATGGAGGACAAAACAGAGTTATGCAGATTTTATAGCATCTTTTATTCATTGAGTAAAACATTCACTTCCTGCAATTTTCTGAATGGAATCATGATTTTTATTGTGCTTGTATGGAGTGCTTTTATTTCCTTGCAATGCAATATAACAACTTAAGTATCAATCAGTATAAATACAATTCAAGGTGAACTTTTCGTGTTCCCTTGCTACAAACATAAGTAAATGACATCAAAGCCACGCTACATATAAAAATGTACAGGTAACTGTTAACACTTTCTATATGTCAGGTACTACACCAATTGCCTTAAGAGGGTTATCTCGTTTACCTCTGGCAATGGACATTAGAGGGATGTGTCTTTACCTCCATTTCACAGGTGGGAAAACTAAGACCTGGGAAGGTTAAGGAATTTGTCAAAAGTCAATCACTGGCAAGTAATAGAACTGAGATTTGAGTAAAGTTCTGATTCCAAAGCCTTCGGTTTTAACCACTGCTTAAAATTATTTTCTTTAAAGAGGATGGGGAGATGTTTTAAAATAAAGAAATCCTACTAAATTTCATAAAATAAAACATTCAAGAGGAAGAATGTTATCTCCCTAGCTTGAATCTCTAATTTATGATTTTAAAAGGATGCTTTTAATTTATTTTAGTATTTCAGAATCTAAAACTACTCTCCAATTACTACATATAATAATAAATAGTTATAATTCAATATTGACCTTGTATTATCTTTAGATTTGCAAAAGTTGTCAATTTTAGCTTACCATTCTGTTCCTGACTTTGTTGGACATCTTTGTCCTAGAGGGAAGACTAATTACTTTATCTTGACTTCCCTATGCTGTTCCTGTGATAATTTAAATTACTGTTTTTTAAAATGCTTACAATTTAATTATGAAAGAGATGTTTGATTTACAAACTGATTTCTTCCCAAAAGGTTTAGTTGTAGGTCAGTTAGAAACTTGGAACAAATCCATCCTTACAAACAAAGTTGTACACTAGAGTTTGATTCCCAGGCCAGTCATAAAAGCCTTAAAAATCTGTAACGAAGGCTTGAGCTATGGTACTTGTACTATTATTACCCTGTGTTCCAAGTCATCAGAGCACAACACTCATGGTCAAAAAAGTTAAGAGGGCAGGAGAAAGGTTTAATTAAACATAAATATTTACTATCACCAGTTCTCTATTTATAATAAGAAATGTAATAAACAACCTACAAGATTATTTTAGTGCCTCATGTTATGAAAGTCTGTGTGATAAAATGCCTGCCAATAAGGTAGACATCTGCTTCCAATATACCCTCCCTGAGGAAGCTGGATAATAGAGGTGCATTTGCAATAACAAGAATTGAGGGATGAACTTTGTGAGGAGATTGGCCGCAGTGGCCAATGTGCTATGCATACATAATACCATAGCTCCCTTACACATGCCAGTGGTCTCCAAAGGAGAGAGTGCAGTTCCCAGGGCATATGTAAAGCAATCCACTGGTTTGGAAGAAGAAACTCATGTACATTTTACTTATTTATATGTTTGCATGGGAGATAGAATGAAGCCTTTTCGATATTTAACACCCAATTGCACCTGGAATCCTCACTTGGTCTAGATGGCTTTTTGCCATGTACAGTATTTGGAGTAGTGAGGGGACAGTAGGAGCTAACAGTAGTTTTATTTTTAAAGTAAATTATTCTTATTGATATATACTTAGATGGCACAAATCATAAGCATAGATCTTGGTGAATTTTTACAAAATAAATACACCAAGATCAACAAATACATAAAGCCACCATACATAAGAAAAATTTGGAAATTGTAGCTAAATGTACCTTTATTTTTGAAATATTGACTACAAAATTTTACAAAATACTTATAAAATCCTTCCTAGGTATTGGCCACCTATTTGTAATATTTTGTGATGAATACTTTGTAAATAAGGTACATTTAGCTACATTTTCACATTTTCCCAATGTATGGCAACTTTATGGGCAACCTTTGGGACACCCTCAGAAACTTCCTCAAGGCACTTTACTGCTCATTTTTCGATCAAGAATTACCATGTGCACAAGGGTAAACTCTGTGTTGATAAATGTACTCTACAATCCATACTCATTGGATTTCTTTTGCTCAACATTTTACTTATGAGATTTCTTGTAAGTCAATCCGGTGCTTTATTCATTTTAATAACTGTGTTTTATTCTACTGTGTAAATATGTCAGAATTTATTAATTTATTGTAATACTATTAATTTATGTAACTTAGTGTAGAAATTTATGATGTTTCCAGTTTGGTGCTTTTAGAAATAATGCTGCTCTCAAGAGTTTTATACATGTCTTTTGATGAATATAAGGATACATTTCTGCTGAGTATATATCTTGGGATGGAATTGCTGTATTATGGGGAACATACATGTTCTATTTTCCAAAATGATTATTCCAATTTACACTCCTGTCAGGAGTTCACAAGGTCCCAATTGATAGGATGATTAACAAATACCTTTTCTTTTTTTTTTGGCCATGCTGGTGAATACACTATAACTCTGGTTTTCAATTTGCATTTTCCAATGAGATCAATTATCATTTCATATATTTATTGGTCATTTGGAAATCCTATTTTGTGAAACAGTTTTTAAGTCTTTAGCCCATTTTCACATTGGGCTACCTGTTTCTCTTATTGATTTGTAATCATTCTTACATATTCTTTTTTTTTTTTTTTTTTTTTTGCAGTTTTTGGCCTGGGCTAGGTTTGAACCCACCACCTCCGGCATATGTGGCTGGGACCCTACTTCTTTGAGCCACAGGTGCTGCCCATTCTTATATATTTTTCATATAAGTCCGTTGTCAGTCTTTTTTCAGATAAATGTATTACATATACCATTTCCCACTCTGGCTTATCTTTCTGTTTTCTTATTGGTGTCTTTTGATAAACAGGTGTTCTTCATATTAGTCAATTCCAACTTTTTCTTGTATGGTTAGTTCTTTGTATGTGCTTCATTTAACAAATATTTGTCTACCTTCAAAATACTTTCTGGTTTTTATTTCATGTTTGTAACCTCCTGGGATTGATTTTTTTGTACATGGTCATACTTTATTTTTCCATAGGACTTCTTAGTAGACTTGACATAACTTATTGAACTGACCATTCTTATCTCCCAGTGGTGTTTGCGTATTTTCTTCCATTATTTTTGGACACGTTATACTTTACAAATGAACAATTTAAAGGATTTTATAGACTCATTTTCTTAGAGAGTAGAATACTATAGTATTTAATAATAAATTTGGATGATGATGGGAATCCTTAGTATTTATAGACATTTACTGGTCATTTCATGGCAAAATATTTAAAGATGAATCAAATGAATTTATTAAAAAAAAACACAAATGCTTCCAAATTGCTTTCTTTTTCTATGTGGACCACTGACTCACAGTGATAAACTCCAAGAGACTTATTTTAATAAAATAACCACATTTAATATTTGTCTTCAAAATAAAGCTGAATTTAAACAAAACCAAATAAGTAAATGCTTTTCACATAAAAGCACAGAGATAGCAAATAGACATGTATTTTAGGAAATACTTCACGTGTTATATGATTTTTCTGCTGAACATATGAAAATTTTTAAAAATATTAAATAAAAAAATTTTAAATCTGTCAAGATAATTTTCTTTGTATGAAAGAAAATTTCTTATAAACAAAGAATTTTAATAAATTTTGAATACATTATTGCAAGTATAAACATACAGCATGCAATTACTTTCAAGAAAAACTGACTAACATCAGAAAATACAATTTTTTACCTGAATTTCAGAAAAAACACTTTTCATCACTACAACTATGAAAATATAACATGTGATTTCTTTCAAGAAAAACTGATTACATCAGGAAATATAATTTTTTTTTACCTGAATTTCAGCAAAACATTTTACATCACTGATGGATAAGAGTGAAAAAGAAACCATTATTTAGTAAGCTCAGCCAAGATTTATGTTTCTTTATGAGATATCCTTATCAGCTATTAGTGATTAAAGCCAAGTATCAAAATAAACTGAACTCAACCATATCTAATCTTTACATTATAAAATGCTAAAGTAAGATTAATAAAACAGAAACTCAGTCATTGTTCTAAAAATGTTATCAATATTAATTTTAATGAGAATATATTAGTTTCTATTGATGCACAAACTCCATAAACATAATGGCTATTTCATGAAAACCCTAGACAGTATAGAAAAACCACCCTCCCAAACTGAGAGGGAACCAAAGAGACCAAAGGTCAAGTTAAAGAAGACCAACTTGATGAGTTAGATGAGTTCAATGAGAAGTTACTTACCTGGGCACTTGCTCCTGGTCAACACTGAAATTTCTTTCACAGGAGCTTTCTTGCATGCAAAATCCACATCTTCCCAGTCTGTGATGTTCCTTTAAATCCCTCCCTAATGAGTGATGCAAAGCTTTTGCATTATATCTTTGCTTGTTCACAGTGAAACATCACCCTGTTGCAGTATGTCACAATACACCGTCACACAACCTATGTCATATTAATGATATTACAGTTTTCCACTAGGTGGGGATTTTAGTGTTACAATTAGTTAAAGTTCACTGCGGGACAACCAAAGCAGCTCTGAAGCGGTCAGGGCCAGTCTGAGCCAGGTCAAGAAAGTGCTGGACATTTTTCCAGGGGCCAGTAGTTATCTTGATATCTGATTAGTTTACTTTGTAACAGTTGTGTTGACTCCAAACTAGTGTAGTGTTTTGTTGACTCCAAACTAGTGTAGTGTTTCTGCTATGTGATAAGGAACCTACATTTTTCCCTCAGTGGCTTAAAACAACGCTTACATATTAATTCACAGTTATTTAATTAAAAAGTCCTGGGTCCTCTGCTGGGGTATCACAAAGCTGCTATCAATGTTTTGAGTGAACTGAGTTCTCATTTTGATGAGCTGAAAAGAAATCTGCTTCCAAATTCCTTCTGTCGGTGGTGGACATAGGATCAAGGTACCGATTTCCTTGCTGGATGGCAGTTGAGAGTTGCCACAGCTTGAGATGGCCAGCATTCCTTGTCACATGGCCTCAGCCATTTTGAAATCAGCAAAGGTGACATGAATTCTCCTCATGTTTTGAGTCTTTGACTTCCCCTTCTGCCAACAAGAGAAACTCCTCTGCTTAAAAGAATATCTCTATTTTAAAGTTAACTGATTTTAAATCTTAAGCACATTTGCAGAATCCCTTCTCAGCAATACCTAGATTAGTATTGAATTGAATGGAATAACTGGAAGTGCGTGGTACCCAGGGACTATCCTGCCTGACACAGGAGCAAAAAAGTTACCTGGAAATCTTGATTATTACAAAATAGTGATTACATTATATGCAATATATTAATAAGAAATGCATTTATGTAGCAAATATGCAATCTTTTAAAATTAATAATATTCTATTTGTTGCTCATCCAAACATGTTATTCCACCAATAGAACATCAAAAGGTGGGGAATTTAGCTATCTTTGATTTTTATGCCATTTTTCATATCATAAAAACAATGATTTTATACGTTTCTATTATTATAATTGTGAATGCATATTTGCGCAAAGCAGAGTATTTGATTTAATGTTTAGTTATTCTAGTTTATAACTTTTACATGTTTAAATTATGATACATGAGCAATCTTGGGGACTGGCCTGCCCTTCTGATAAATCCTGCATAATTTTTTAAGGCTGTTATTTGTTGCTTACATGTAGAACAGTTAACAGAACAATACAATTTGTTCTCTGCTATTCTGTTTCCCATAGTTAACTTACAGTGTTTCTAGTCCTGCTAAAAAATATCAGGTTTGGTGTACACTGAGTAATCCCCGAGCCGAGTCTTGGTCACTTTCTTCCAGGTTATAACCCTGATCCTCCCTATTCTAGTCAACAGAATATATAAAATGCTCCCACTTCAAAATAGTTTTCCAATGAACTGCTCAATCTTTATGTTTAACAATCTCATTGTTACCACGCTTTAGATGATATGGTCAGAGTCTGTACAGAACTATGTAGTTGGAGTAATTTTTACTACCATGTTTCCCCAAAAATAAGACATCCTCCAAAAATAAGACCTACTTACAGGTTTCCTTCTCGGTGAATTATAAGGCATCCCCCAAAAATAAGGCCCCCCAGGCTCTGTCTCAGAGTGAAAATTAATTTACCGTAAACTGCCCCGGGCTAGGGCCTCTCCAACTGGCATCTAGCAACCAGTGATGTTACGCTGAGTCCTGATGTCACTGCTGTGTGGAGGTGGAGTGGAGGTCGGAGTGAGCAGTGAGCGGGGGCGGGAGAGAGGCAGAGACTTTCACAGATGCATGTAGAAGAATAGGAGGATCAGAGTGGACAGGACACGGCAAACAATAAATGTGTACTGTATTCTTCTTCATGGAAAAATATGACATCCCCTGAAAATAAGACCTAGTGTATCTTTGGGAGCAAAAATTAATATAAGACACTGTCTTATTTTTGGGGAAAGAGGGTAGTTTATTGTACTGGTCCTTTTGCCCTTCTGAAAAGATTTTCTATTATGTTTTTTGTTTTGTTTCCCCTCCCCCCACAGTGAAGTTCTACTTAGTAACATCTCAAGCATTTCCATGTGCTGGGAAAATGGAGAACAAAGACCCCATTCTTGGCAAAGGAAAGCACACCCAGAAAAAGAAGAAAACTAAAAAATAAGCTGAGTGAGTCAGAACAAAGAAAAGTCAGCTAGTTTACATTTAAGCTAGCCATTGCTAGCAAGCTTCTTGCCTTTTCTGAAATTCTAGCCTGTTGGGGATGCAGTTTACAAACATCCTGCTGGGTAAGTGAGCACTCTAAGGAGCATACTGGTCATAGAAGAGGCTATGACAAGTCCTAAGAAAAGACACACATGGGTTTGAATCCAGCCTGGGGCCTGCCAAACAACAATGACACCTACAACAACAACAACAACAAAAAAAAAAAAAAAAAAAAAAATAGCCGGGCGTTGTGGCGGGTGCCTGTAGTCCCAGCTACCTGGGAGGCAGAGGCAGGAGAATCACTTGAGCCCAGGAGTTGGAGGTTGCTGTGAGCTGTGATGCCACAGCACCCTACCCAGGGTGACAGCTTGAGGTTCTGTCTCAAAAAAAAGAAAAAACAAAAGACACATCTTCTGGGGTGTTTCTTGCTCATTAAAGGGGCAAAGTAGATACCCATTGTGGAGATTTGCATTTTCCTGGGGCAGAGACCCAGGGAGTAACTCAAGCCCTGAGATATGAGCAGAAGAGTTTAAATCCCTTACTGTGGAGGAAAACCCTCTGTGGTGGTGGTGATGGAAGAAAAATGCTTCCTTCCCACCGATCCCTCAGAGGAGATTAATGCTCCTGGTGTTTTACTCCACAGAGAACTAGCAGAGCTAACACCTCCCTAGAAATCTGCGTGTGTGACCTCAAGCAGGAGGCTTTGCCAACAGAAGGCTCAGATTTCAGATTACTGAAGGCCACCCTTAAGGTTAACAAAATAACAATAGGAGCTGATATGATCAATCTGAGAAACTGCTGATGTGTTTGTTCCCTCCCTCATCTTACCCTCTGGGCAAATAGACTTCAATAAAATCAGAATGAAGCAAACATTCTGGGCCATCGCCAGAATCCCATGATGGGCAATGGACCCTGAGCTCCCGCTTTTAATTCTACTCTATGTCCTGTGTCTTTCTTTGCCATTGCTTCTAACTATATTTCTTCAGTCAATTGCCACCAGTTTCCTCAGGTCTCAGCAGACACTGCTCTCGGGGCGGGACTCCAACATCCACGAAGTGACATAATTGTGTCAGATAGATAGTCTAAGAGAAGTAGGGCTTCTGCCACATTTACCTGAGATAGCTTCCTTGAATTATCGTTTTTTTTTTTTTTTCTAACCCATAATCTATTAGCAATAGCAGTAATCAGGAGTTGTATGGATGAGTTCCTTGTATTTTCTTTATCACATATAAATAACTCAACTGGATATATACCACACATCAAATATTAACTGTGCAGTATGGAAGGTGGGTCAATGTGACATGTATCAATGATGGTCCAATGTTCTCTACTTGAGACATTCAAGTTGTGGTATTTGGGTTAATCAGACTTCTGAAAACAACTAAGAGAACATAACCTGACTACTATGGACTCACATAAGGGGGCAGAGGACTGAATCAGGAAATCAAGGATACATGGCTAACAGAAAGTCCACTAATTTGGCCACTGCTTCTGGTACAAGCCTATAATTCAAATTAGTGACCAGCACATGGCACTGTTTTCAAATCTTGTCTAATTGCTGAGTGCTCAAGACACAACAAATCCACAGATAAACCTCTGGCATATTTCTCTTTTTTAATAGCTATCTAGAATCCTGCAAAGTGGTGATGGACTTTTACTTACTCCGGGACTCCAAAAAAATCTCAACAGCCCTGTGACTGGAATAAATCGGCACTCAAACTAGAATCTTTCCGTCCACCATTGATTATATTAATGGAATTGTTTCTGCTCAGTGAGTAGATTTCTAGTCTTCCACTACATAGAGCATATCTTAATTGTTTATACTACGTTAGTTTTTCTATTTAAGTAAATCATGTTTCTACCCAAATGCAGGAGATTCCTAATCTTGATTATGTTTTCAAAGTATAATTACCTGGGAATGAGAAAAGAAATAATACCAACTAAGATCTTACATGTGTCCTGATGGCCACATGATGAGAAGCTCAGAACTATATAAATGTAATATCCATTGGGAATTCACAAAGCAGGCCCAAATTTAGTGCAAAAGTCTCTAATTCATGCATCTATTTTGAGGCTCCTGTGAGCAAATGTAGGTCTCTGTGCCTTCCTGTTACTCAGCAAGGGAGGAAGATGCACTTTTGTTGCATTATGTGTTATTTCCCAAATTGTGTGTTGTGACACTAAAACAACACGTCAGCATATGGAAGAATGAACAACTGGATTTTATTTTCTCCCACGCATGGTCATAACCTAAGTATACCTGAGGACTTAATTAACATTTAAAGTATTGCACATGAGTCCAAGAAAGGTAATTTTAAAAATAAAGAATGTCATCTTGTCAATAAACAGTCTTTCATTTCAACTAGCAAAATATTAGGCTGTGTAAGTACCTATATACTTATAATAATCACTTACATTTAATGTGTACTGTAGCCCACCTTAGACACTTAAAATTATTACTACAGTTTTCTTGGGAAGAATATGATATATGCCTTTATCACATAAGGACCGGATCAGGAAATAAAAAGTACATGATTACCAGAAAGTCCCATTTTGCCACAAATTAACTTATAGTGCCTCTAGGCCTGTCAAATAACAGTTCTAGTATACATAGCAAAGTATCTGTTTATAAGAACAAAAAAGTGGTTTATAGCAAGACTGCACATTCTCTCTTTCTGATGTCTTGTGTGTCTGTGTGTTCATATACGTGCATGGGGTTAATAACTGTATGGATCCCAGGAAGGAAACACTTCTGCGTAAACCTAGATATTTGTTTTTCATGTAGCCTTGGCAAGATCATGTTACTATACTGGTGCTTAAACTGACCATTAAAAATTAGACCTTTATAGCAACCTCTGACTTCTGACCAGGAAAATACTATACATGCAATCAGTAAAATAAACAGTACATAAAATCTTTGTTTAATAATTTGAATTTCAATTCATCACTACTCTATTAAGGCTCAGCTTTCTGTGATATAATTAGCAGTTTTTAAAAGGTCTATTTCACACCTGTGTTGAGTTAAGCCAAGTGGCAGGGCTTCTTGGCACTCCTTCTCTCTGCACGACTGGGGGCTGCTCCTCACCCTGTGACCCCTCTCCAGTGTGGCTGTGTTCTTTCATTCTCATATTGTGATTTTCATATGAGGCAATCCTCATGTTTCTTTAGTCTCCTCTTCCATAATTTCCCATAACACTACCAAGAACACAAGAATGATGACTCGGTGAAGATTTCATGATAACCAAAGGGAATTCCGGTCTGGAGTAGTAGTTTGGGAGATGGATAGTAAACTAAAGAGTGGACATTAATGTTCAAGGAAAAGAGGTGAAACCCCCACACCTCATGCATGGGCTGCTTTGAGATGTTAGCCTATTTCCATCTAAAATACAGTCATCATCTATCTTTCACACAGAGGGTGGCCCTTTAAAGCCTTCACCCATAACCTCAGGGTAGGTCTCGGGCTGCTAATTTTGTTTTCCCTACCTAATTAGGACACCTCTCAGGTGGTAATAATCCATGAAGTCACATTGATTTCTCAAAATGCAAGAGGTTCAGGAAAATCCAGGCTAGCTTTTTGTATGCCAAACCAGGTCCTCTTTGTGATTTTACCTCCAGGGTGACTGGCTTATCTGGGGATGGACACTAATATTTTATGGGGTTTCTCCTGCCACTAATTTCCTAAGTGAAAACAAAAATAAAATCTCTGCATTTGACATTTGTTCTAGTAGCCCTAAAGTTTGGTTGTCTGTAGTGAACTGAAAACCCTTAGTTCTATAGTGAATAAAAAAGTCAGAGTTTCATATTTGAGTCCTCTGTTCTTATTCTTAGGTCTGTATTTCTGTTCTTGAGCCAGAAGCATGCTGTTTTGATTACTATAGCCTGAGAGTATAGCTTGATGTCTGGTAAAGTGATGCTTTCCAGTTTGATCTTATTACAGAAGGTTGCATTGGCTATTTGGGGTCTTTTCTTGTTCACTCTGAAGTATAGAACTCTTTTTCTTCATCTGTGAAAAGTGATGTTGGAATTTTAATGGAAATTGTGTAGAATACGTAAATCACTTTGGGTAATATAGACAGGAGCGTGATATGATTTCCCTTCTCTTTACATCCTCTGCAATTTCTTTACTTGGTGTTTCATAGTTTCTCCTTTAGAGAGGCCTTTAATTTCCTTAGTTAAATATATTCCTAGGTGTTTTATTTACTTGTTGCTACTAGGATAGGTATTGCCTCTTTGATTTGTTTCTTAGCTTGACTGTTGTTTGTATAAAGGAATACTGATTTGTGTACATTGATCGTGTAAACTTGTCTGGTTCCAGTTCTAAGAAGGAGTGCTTTCAATTTTTCCCCATTCAGTATGATTTTGGCTATGGGTCTGTCGTATATAGCCTTTATAATTTTGAGGTATGTTCCAGCTATACCAGTTTTGTTAAGTGTTTTTATCATAAATGGTTACTGAATTTTGTCAAATGCTTTTTCTGAGTCTATTGAGAGTATCACATGGTCTTAGTTTTTGCTCCTATTTATGTGGTGAATTACATTTATAGATTTGCATATGTTGAAACTTGTATCTCTGGGATGAAGCCCACTTGGTTGTGATGAATTTTTTTTATGTGAAATAAAATTTGATTTGTTGAAATTTTATTAAGAATTTTTTCATCTATCTTCATAAAGGATATTGATCTGTATCTTTCTTTTTTAGTTGTGTCCTTTCCCGGCTTTGGTATCAAGGTGATATCTAATGAGAATGGTTCTTATCAAAAAATTCCCAAATAAAAGGATGTTGAGAAGAAGGAACCCTTAGACACAGTTGATGGGACTACAAACCAGTACAACCTCCGTACAGAAAGTAGCTTGAACACACCTCAAAAAACTGAAAGTAGATCTACTATTTTATCCAGTAATCTCACAAATAGATATTTACCCAAAGGAAAAATAGACATTTTATCAAAATGACACTTGCCCTCAAATGTTTATAGCAGCACAATTCATGATCCCAAAGATGTGGAAAGAACTCAAATGCCCATCAATACATGAGTGAATTAATAAAATGTTGTATATGTATACCATGGAGTACTACTCAGCCACAAAAAAGTGGTGACCTAGAATCCTTTGTAACAACCTGTACAGAACTGAAGAGCATTCTTCTAAGTGAAGTATTATAAAAATACATATTTTAAAGGAGGAATTAAAGTACTTTTATTTGATTTATAAAATAACATTTAAAATATGTGTGCTTTTTTTTTTTTTTTTTTTTTTTTTTTTTTGATTTCCAAATATTTAGAGGGTACAGGTGTCTTTGTCACATGGATGAATTGTATCATGCTAAGTTAGGGTTTCAATGTACCTGTCACCAGAACTCTGTACATTGTAGACAATAAGGAGATTTTTGTCCTTCATCTCCCTCATGCCCTCTCCACTTCTTAGTTTTCAATGTCCTTTACAGCACTTTATGACCATATGTATCCCTCATTTTGGTTTTTTATTCCTGAGACATTTTTCTTAGGATAATGGTCTCTAGTTCCACCCAAGTTGCTGCAGAAGACATTATTTCTTTACTTCTTGTGGCTGAGTAGTACTTCATGGCATGTACCACATTTTCTTTGTCCACTCATCAGTTGATGGGTACTTGGATTGGTTTCATATTTTTGCAATTGTGCTGCAATAAACGTTCAAGTGCAGGTGCCTTTTTGATAAAATGACTTGTTTTATTTTGGCCAGACACTCAGCAGTCGGGATTGCTGGCCCAAATCCTGAGTCAACTTTTAGTTCTTTGAAAAATCTCCGTACTGCTTTCAATAGCAGCTGTACTAGTTAACATTCCCATCATCAATGGATAAGTGTTCCCATTTCACTGCATCCCTGCCAACATCTATTTTTTTTTAATTTTTTAATAATGGCAATATTGATAGGGTAAGGTGGTATCTCATTGTGATTAAAATGTGCATTTCCCTGATGATTAGTGATACCGAGCATTTCTTTTTTTACGTTTTAATTTCAAATCAATGTGAGGGCATAAACTTTTAGGTTACATTGTTTTCAATTATAAGGTAAGGGTCAAGTTGTAGTTGAGCCCTTTATCCAAGGAGCATGTTGTACACCCTGACATTGTTGAGCATTTCTTCATATGGTTTTTGACCATTTGTCTGTCTTCTTTTGAGAAAAATCTATTTATGTCTTTTACCCACTTTTTGATGGGGTTATTTATTTTTCTTCTGATTTGTTTGAGTTTTTTGTAGATTCTGGATATTAGTCCTTTGTCAGATGTAAATATTTGCAAATATTTTCTTCCATTTTGTGGCTTTACTCTATTGGTTTCTTCCTTTGCTATGTATATATATTTTAAATATTTGTCAAAGGTGTTCTAAATTGTGTTCCTATCTCTCACCTACATGATAAATAATTTCATTGTGTCTTAATTAATTTATGCAATTATATTACAATATGAGCTAAATAACCACTTAACTAAGGCATTGTGTTTTTCACTCTGGCTCAAGCTGACATTTGATTATGTAGTAGTATTAAAAAATGGCCTTCCTTTTGAGAAGGAAGATGCACTTATTTTCCTTGAAATCTATTTATCTGATGAATTACTATTTAGTGAGTATTAAGTGCATACCTAAATAAGTTACTAAATTATTTTATTAACTAACATTCATATTGATAATAAATATTACATTACTATAATTCACTAGGTGATTTTATTGCGGGGACACTACTGCAAGTTTCATATATTCCTATAAATTTATTTTAGTTGAATTTATAGTTGGGTCCTCCATTTCTGGACTTCCCTATAACAAACCCATCATCTCAATTTTCCATGCTTTTAGCATGTTCTAGATTAGACACATCATTGAAGTGGGAAGCAGATATTGACTGTTAAGTCTTGTGGTATATTAAGAAGCAGACTACTGGCTGTATCTTAACCCTGACACTAATTGGCTGACATGGAAACTACAGCTGAACTTTAAACAACATGGGTTTGAACTGCACAGGTCCACGTATGTGCAGACTTTCTCTAAAGTCTATGCACCTCCTCTAAGACAGCAAGACCAGCCCCTCATCCTCTTCTTTCTCCTCAGTGCCTTTAACATGAAGACCTTTATGCTGATCCCCTTCCACTTAATAATTAGTAAATATACTTTCTCATCCTTATTACTTTCTAAATAACACTTTCTTTTCTCTACCTTACTTTATTATGACAATACAGTACATAATACATATAACTTAAAAAAAATGTGTTAATCAACTGTTTATGTAAAGCTTCCAATCAACAGTAGTTTATTAGTAGTCATGTTTGGGGGGAATCAAAAGTTATATATGGACTTTCAACTGCTAAAGGGGTTAGTGCCCTAATCTCCAGTGTCAAAGGTCATCTGTATTTAGTTTCTTTGCATCCCACTTTGCTCAGCTGGAAAAATGGGAAAACTTTATTTCTTAATTTCAATGTCAATATAAAAATGTATTTTAAACCATTGTATTTGAAATTGAAAATTCTTATTTTTGTTATTTTAAATATTGCAGCAACTTATAATGATCTTATCAGGATTCCCAAATCCAATACAACTACTCGTAGAAAGGTTATTTTAAATATTGCAGTAACTTATAATGATCTTATCAGGATTCCCAAATCTAATAGAACTACTCATAGAAAGGAAAAATTCCCCACCTACATTAAAGAGATAATTTTCCCTGATTTTATTTCATTGGCTATATGCTTAAAATGAGCAAAATAAAAATCTCGAAGGATAGACATTTAAGATTGGGTGATAATTTTCTCATGCATAATAAACAATTAAACAAATTTCATTGACAGCCAGATAAGGATAAATACTGTGTACGATACTATGATGAGTAAGGCAAGACATATAATGTAAAACTAACAATAGGAAAATATTAAGCAGTGAAATGGACTAAGTATTAGTTGTACCCAAGAATACCAAGTAAAACTGTGGATTGGAAAGAATGTGAACTCTGAGTCTTGAAGATGCATTGGGTTTTGAAAGCAGAGGAACAATGGAGAAAGGGTTATCTAGTCATACATTATGGAACTATATACAGCTATAGAGAACACACACATATATATATATATATATATATATATATATATATATATATATATATATTCTCAATTGTGAATTGAGCTGCTGTGAGTGGGGCTATTCTTAAAAGTACAGATTTCTGATACAGGATGCCTGGGATATGGCCTGAGAGTCTGCATTTCTAGTCAGCTCCTCTGGGAGCTGGACCATAAACCACACACTTTAGAGAGCAAAGATCTATAGCACCTTCGACAAACAGGTATGTCACATATTACATCTATGTGCACTTTTGCTCTTCCGCCTTCCCCATGTGATAACAACATAAAACAGCCTTGGCCGGGTGTGGACTCCATGACCTTAGACTTTGCAGACTCATAACTATAAAACAAACAAACAAACAAAAACCTCTATTCTTTACAAATTACTAAAATTTATAAATTTTAGTGTCTATCCATCGAGATAGACACTAAAACATCAATTCTACCTGCCAGTATTCTAGAAGGAATAACCCACAAGGAATTCTACCTGCCATTATTCTGGAAGGAATAACCCTCATAAATAACCCACATATATTAAGGTTGTATATGAGGCCTCACTAGCTTTATCTGCTCAGAGATATTTTTTTCAGACATGGGCTCCATTTTAATTTACTTTAACAAAATCAACTTTTAATATTAATTTTATTACATAAGTTACAACATTTAAAAATCACATTATTTTGTTTGTATGTTCTTATTAGTAAAAATCAAACCCTAAATTTGAAACTTTAAAAATAAGGGAGAAAGGATCCCAAAAGAAAATCTTTTTTCTCTTTAAATTTTCATTTTGAAAGAACTATGCCCTTTTTTTTAAAAAAATGAAGTTTCAGTTTCAAATGTGTTAGTTAAAGAAAACCAATTCAGTTGCCTCATTTTACTAATGACAACAGGCCAATCATAGCTTGCCTAATTAGCTCAGCAATTTTCTAATTAACATAGGATTGGTCAGAGCCTAAGGTGACAATTTACCCTTTGGCTCTTGAATTCTAGCTACCTCTTTAATAATCAAGAGAAAAATAATCACAAATGTTAGAATTATTGAATAAGACCTCTGCCTTTCTATCTAATATTTAAGTTTCTGAAGTTAGGAAATATTTCCTTTTATAAAATTAAATTACATTCCAAGCTAATTAATTAATTAATTAGTAAGTTAATCGTGGGTGGGAAAGGGATGAGGAATGAATTAATGGAAGTTAGTAAATGTTGAAAAGAAATGGTTCAGAAAAGAGTTACATACCATGCATTCCTCCTGAGGTAACACAAAACATAAAGCCCTCTCCCATTTTTCCCAAGGAAAAGATCCAAAAGGAAGTGTTTTTCACTAAGTTATCACATTAACTTTTAATTACATGTGAATATAATTGTAAGTATTGTTTAAAAGGGTGCTGATACACAATAAAAATTTAAGGAATGTATTTGACAGCTCTAAAAAAGTAGTGGGTTGGAAATACAACAGGAAGGCTTTTATAACACTAACACCAAAGTAAATTTTTAAAAAAATGATTGATTACAGTTAAACAGTTGCCTTATTTGGCTTTTTTGTTGGAAAATTATAGTTATGTCATGATAAACTAGTTGGCTGTTTCCAATTGAGCTTAAGTACCGTTTTTCTTTACTATAAGGCTTTTACAAGAAATGGCCTAAGTTGTTTCACTTATGTTTGCAAATCAAGCAAGGTTAAGGTTACCTATGAGGCTTTATATACTAAGGGATTTTTTTCAGACATGGGCTTCATTTTAATTTACTTTAACAATATCAACTTTTAATATTTACTTTATTAAATGAGTTACAAACATTTAAAATCATATTATGTAATTAATTTATCACTGTGGAAATATACTTTTATCACATTTCTTGAGCTATTTTATTCACACTTTCTATATGCTTCTTCTAAAGTTGTCTTTATCATTAACAGAGTTGCTTGTTGAAGGCTCTAGTGCCTTTGTTTAGAGCATATTATTTACTTGTTGATGCACATTTTTTTTAAATAAACTGCTTTCTGGATCTGTATAAGATGTTCTCACTGGAAAATATATTCTGAGAGCATATGATCACAAAATATTATTACATCATTTCTTTTTTATATTGTCCTATGGATGTATATCTGTGATCTCCCCAACATAACCCCTTGCTCTTTTGCTTTGTAAGTAATTTTTTTTTTTTGAGACAAAGTCTCACTCAGCAACCACCTGTCTCAGCCTCCCAAGGTGCTAGGATCATATGCATATGCCTCTGTGCTTAGCAGGTAAGGAAATTTTAAAGGATTTGTTTATTACTGAAGACTTAAAGTTGCTAAATCATTCCCACAAGGGCATTAAGGAAATATCTATTAAGGTTTTTTCTTGTTTTGTCACCAATTCAGTCACTTTTTCAATACTAGTGTTGGCAGATATAATTTCAAGCTAATGTGTCTTCTCCAAACACCAAAAACTGGGGCTTGGTTGGTCAAAGTTAAGTGAATTGAAAGGACCAGCAAAAAAGGAAGACTTTGTAAGAACTTGAATTATAATATAACCACTCACTGTTATCTGAGGAAAAAACAGCGTTGCCTTATATTTGATCATGTCCAGCAATATTAGAATTTAGCTCATAGAAATTTTACCATTGAAGTAGGTCCACACTAAATTTTCATTGCTTTTGCATTCTACAATTTTTTTTTTTAATCTAAAACCAATTATGGCTTGGTGCCTGTAGTTCAGCTGGCCACATGCACTGGGGCTAGCAGGTTGGAACCCAGCCCAGGCCTGCTAAACAACAATGACAACAATAACAACAACAAAAACCAAAAAAAAAAAAAAAAAAAAAAAAAAAAAAAAAACCCCGGTGTTGTGGCCGGCACCTGTAGCCCTACCACCTTGGGAGGCTTGGGCCACTCATTTAATT
>CAUYPK010083088.1:0-20283 GCA_963574355.1 Loris lydekkerianus
CTAAGACAGGGGCTATGTTTTTCCGCCATACAAAAAAAAACAAAAGAGGGAATTGTTGGGCCCTGCCATGTGCCTGAGGCCTAGTGCAACTTCCCGAGCCTGACTAGAAGTAGATCCATCAAGCTACTTCTGCATAGTAATGACTCAGCAAGGCCCGGCCTGAAACTGCCTCTACCTAGATACAGCCAACGTGGTACCATGCCACTGGCCCGACCCTGTCACACACCTCATCCCCCACCTTCTTTCCCTGCCCCTTCCCCACACTCTATATAAGCGGCTGCTTGACGCAATAAAGTTGAGTTCCTGCTTAAAAAAAAAAAAAAAAAAAAACAGAAAAAAGAAAGGAAGAGCAAAGAGAGGGAAGGAGGGAGGGGAGTGGGGCTTTGGTGTGTGCCACACCTTTTGGGCGCAAGACACGACTGTAGACTGTAAGAGGGGCTTTACCTAAAAAATGCAATCAGTGTAACCTGGTTTATTGTACCCTCAATGAATCCCCAACAATAAAAAATAAATAAATGAAAAAAAAAAAAAACAAACCCAAAACAGATCACCCCAAATCTTAGAGATAATAGAAAAAGAAGAAATACTTCAAAATCATTCTACTTCATCTGGATACATCTGATATTAAAATTGGAAAAATATATTATTATAAAGGGGAAATTACAAATATATTTCACTTATAAATGAGGATGCAATATCCTAAACAACATATTAACAAGTTGAGTTAAAAATTAATGTTTAAGTAATATACTTTGGTCAAAATTAAATCCAACTTATGTGAGAATTAAAAAAAAAAAAAAAAAAAAAAAAGATTTGGTGATGAATTGAACCAGGGTTCTGGTGTAGGAAATAATGACATTCAGGGAAAGTTTTATAAAATAAGAAAAGTATATTTAAAGGTAGGTAAGAATCCACAAAGAAAAAGCCTCAGGAGCATTTTGGGAATGATTTCTTCATCTTAAAAACCATTGCTTTTTATTACATCAGATTTCTGTGCCAGATTCTTTCCCATGTTCTCTGTTGCCCATTATTATACTTACATATTGCATTTAAATCTTGTTTATCTTTCTTCCACATATACGTAGCATTAGACAGATGCTAGTGTTTTTAAGGATGTGTTATATTTAATATTTATTTTTTTATCCTAGTGCCTAGAATAGTGTTTGATATGTTATCAAAATTAATCACTCAATAATACGTAAAAGGATTAATTGTGATCTAAACCCAGATAATAAGTTTTCTAAGAGATTTTCCGTTTGCTCATGGATAATTAAATCTAATATTTAAACCATATGATAATCCTATGAAGTACAGGTGTTGTTACATTTTTACAGATGGGGAATTTGTGATACAGAAAGGTTGAGTTTTTTTTTTTTTAGAATGTATATTCATCTATCTATCTATTTCAGATTAATATATGGGTACGAACGATTAGGTTCCCTGTGTTCTTTGTATAGAACAAAAGAAATGGTGGGGAATAAATATACCAGAATGTTAATAGTGGTAAGATATTAGATGATTTTTTTGACTTTTATATTTATCTGCCTCTGTTTCAAGAAGAGATATTTATTTTACCTTATTTAACTTATTTTAAAATTATTTTGACAGATATTAATTTTATAATATAAAAACTAAATATGAAAATCATGAATTTCACTTTACTATTTTTTTTTTTTTTTAGAGACAGAATTTCATTTTGTCGCCCTCGGTAGAGTGCCGTGGCGTCACAGCTCACAGCAACCTCCAGCTCTTGGGCTTAGGTGATTCTCTTGCCTCAGTCTCCCAGTAGCTGAGACCACAGGTGCCCACAACAATGCCTGGCTATTTTTTGTTGCAGTTTGGCTGGGGTTGGGTTTGAACCTGCCACCCTCAGTATATAGGGCCGGTGCCCTACCTACTGAGCCACAGGAGCTGCCACACTATTTTATAGTTGACAAAGTATAGGATTTGCAGGCAGACCTCGTTACAAGTTCTGTCACCTTGGGCAAGTTCTGTTACCTTAGCCTTCATGCACCCCACTGTATTAATCTGTAAACTAAAACCCCAAGTGTTTAAGCTTAGTTCAGGATGCAAATGGATAACAAAATGACCATTTTAGACAGAATACCTGTTACATAATAGAGCATAATAATGGTAGATGTCCACATTATATAAATGCTAAGATTAATTGACTGAAGCGATATGACAAAATGCATAATATTATAGTATATAGCAGAAATAGCTGAGTATTATAACTAAAAAATTACTATAAAATGAATTTCAACTATTAACTTTGAATACAAGAGAACCTCTGTGAGTCGATCACCCAAGAGTCTGTAACGAAGTGGTCAACTTACAGAGGTGTCCAGTAAGGAAGGAGGCCTGCTGTTCTGACGTGGACATGAGGTCCATGTCTGGTGTGAACATTAGGTCAGCTTAAGGAAATGGGCAGTGTAGGGAGCTGGTTGACTCTGGAGGTTCTGCTGTGTTATGACTAAAGGCTTTGGTGCTGGTGTGGGGGAATGGCATTTACTTTCTCTTTATTTCACAATTAATTTGCATTCATTTCTTTCACTTATTATAAAATGTCTTGCCAGATATGTATAAATAGATTTGAATAATTATAAATCATCAGTGCAGAATTACTTTTAGTTACTGTCTTCACGTGGGCCAGTATTGTTTAGTGAAAAATTCCACCGACATCAGTTGCAAACAGACTTGACGCTAGTGTCTGTTTTGTCTCAATACAAGTTTCAGGAACAGGTCCAATTCCATAAAAATCATTATAATTATAGCACTATGTGCAATAATGTTATAAGTCTACATTAAGATATTCTTTTGATCAATTATATATTTTAAAATACCAGGCAGAACTTTTTCTGTAATTTTTGTAAATGTTGTCTTCTCTAATTAGGAAATTTTCAAAAAAATCATAATACAGAATTAGATTTTGTTATGTGCACAGCTAAAATAACAGCATAGACCCTACCTTCTTTTCTTTTTTAGCAGTTTTGGCTGGGGCTGGGTTTGAACCTGCCACCCCAGGTATATAGGGCTGGCGCCTTACTCCTTGAGCCAGGCGCCACCCGACCCTATTTTCTTAATACACAAATGTACGTATGTATGTTTTCCTGTGTCTTACCCCTAAGACTCCGTCACATTTTTTCCTAGTTAAGTGATTGAAACAATAGAAAATAATGCTGTCTTTTGCAATATATTTGAAAACCATCAGTCCTACTAAATTATTATTGAATGATTTATATTGCCTATGTTTGCTTTATATCTGTGCTCTGTTATTTCTGTTGCCTTTCATGTTTCTTCAGTCACAGAATACTTTACAGGACAGTAACTGTTAAAAATAAACCTATGTGTGTATGTGTATATATATCATAAGATATATGTGTGTGTATATCTCGCAGAATGTTTTTTGTGGTAAGACATTTACTGTTTACTCTGAGTTGTTTAGAAATATACCTTTGCATTGTGCACATTAGTTGAGATCCCATCAAATGATATCTATACACACACACACACACAGATAATCCTTACTTTATAATGGGGCTGTACCCTGACATACTCATGGTAAGCTGAAAACCTCCAGTCAATAATGTATTTACTACTTCAATAAACTGATCATAAACTTGAAAAATGAACAAGAATAAATCTAGGATGCTATTTAATGGGTCTGAATGAAACTACATAAAAATGAGTTCTCTGTGAGGGATATTCATCATTGTGAGTTCTACACCTACTCAACTATAGATCAGTATGAATCACCAGTGATCCTGTCTTTTCTTAAATTAGATCTTTTAGCATCTTCTTCTTTATCGGAAGTCATACTTATTTTTGAATTGTACCCCAAAATGTCTCTCAGTTGGTAAGTTCTTCTAGTAGTGGAATCATCCTGAGATGTCCTTCTGTCTAATGTAGTTTCATTAGAAACCCCCATGGAGCTTCTTGAAGTTCAAAAGTAATCAAGGCAAGTAGCTTAGTAGAGAGAAATAATATACTATACGGTACTCTTTGCTGTTCTGAGACCTTCTGTACTTCAGTAGTGGAAACCAAACAGTAGAAAAGTATAAGAAGAGTTTTGTAATTCTTCTGATACACTATCTGTTTAGGTATAAATCCTGAAATTTTGAAATATGAAATATTTCTCTAGGGTATGGTATATCTATAGATGGACTATAAAAACTATGTGTTCTCATGTATACTAAAGACACTGCTTAAATTGGTTCAAGGTGATCTCATTTCTTTTAAACTGTGGGATTCGGGGAGGTTTTCATTTTTTTTGCAGTTTTTAGCCAGGGCTGGGTTTGAACCCGCTACCTCTGGCATATGGGGCTGGCGCCCTACTCCTTTGAGCCACAGGCACTGCCTGTATGTTTTCATTTTTATAAGTTTTAGTTGTGATTCCCTTTTTACATTGAAAATTATTTGAAAGTGAGTTTTTTCTTTTCTATACAAAGGGCATTAGAATTTTTCTTAAATGTAATGTGTAAGATGAGAAATGCAATATTACAGCCCTTTAAGAAAAAAATTCCCCAACCATTTTTTTTTTTTTTTTTTAATCGCCCTTAGTAGAGGGCTGTGGCATCTTAGCTCACAGCAAGCTCCAACTCCTGGGCTTAGGTTATTCTCTTGCCTCAGCCTCCCGAGTAGCTGGGACTACAGGCACCTACCACAATGCCTGGCTATTTTTTTGTTGCAGTTTGGTGGGGGCTGGGTTTGAACCTGCCACCCTCGGTACATGGGGCTGGTGCCCTACCCAGTAAGCCACAGGCACCACCCCCAAATTCCCCAGCCATTATAGGTTCCCAAATGAGTACAAAGGTAACATGTTAATATTTTTTATGATTTTAGAACTCGGAAATTGTGTTTATGATGACACTGGAACCCATTACTCTCTAATAACTCGTTTTTTAAGGTCAAGAAACCATATTGAATTCTAAACAATGACTCAGATAGATTCTTCAAAATGAAGAAAAGTTAAGATATGCCATTTATTTTCTCAGGTATCCTAGTTTAATAATTTCTTTTAAAACTCATATAATTTGTATATTCATAGGCCTGTGTATTTGATAGTATATATCATTTGTCAGAAACTTTACGAACTAAAGAACCTCACTACTTGTGTCAAGATTTTGAGTCTAGTTTTAGAAGTGAATATTAATTAATACACAGAGTCAAAAGTTGGAAATGTCTTAATTATTTCAGTAAACCTAATGATTTATCAGAGATTTGCCTGGATGTCACAATACACCCTGTAGTATGTGGGTGATTAAAAAGTAAGGAAGCCATAATCTTTTTTTTAAAGAAAACTTCAGTGTCTTTGAGAAATATGGCAAGCTTATCTGTGCTGCTGATCAAGCAGAATATAAAGTGTTCAGTACCAGCTCTACTCACATGGTTGACACCCTAACCACATGCTACATGAAGATGCCCCATCCACAGGGGTGGCAGGACCTGGGCTTCTATACTCGGCTCGCAGAAATGATGTGAAACCTGAGGACCTTGGCATCTCCAGGATTTCTGCTGCTGATAGAACTCTGTTCATGTCACTATATTTTAGTGTTACACTACGTATAGCTTGTTTCTCATAATCAAATGCCAGAAGATTAGACACCAAGGTTGTCCCTCCCAAGTGCTGTGAAATTATCCTTAGAATGCCATGGTGACATCTCCATAGTGTTAATAGTCAGTTCTATAGTTGTCAGAGGGCAGCCCAAGTTGCACATTAGCCCTCCACATTTTTGCTTAAATATATATTTGGGGAATGAGTGATGAGAATTTAGTGAAGCAGTATAGACAGTGAACACATCATTTAATATTCAAATTCACGTATCTTGCTAAGTGAGCAAAAGACATTAAGAATATCTGGCGCCTACCAATTTCTAGTTTGCAATTCTCCTTCGTTTGGGTGTCAATTCTCCTTACCCAAATACTTCTTTTATAAATGAAAAATCTTAGTTCTTTAAAAAAAATTCTAACCAGCCTCAATTAATAGAAGCTAGGGTTAAAATCAATGTAACCTGAATTATAAAAGGTAACAGATGCTTTTATAATGACATATACTAAAATACCCAGTGAATAATCACATATAAGTTTAAATTTTATGAAGTTTAGAAATAATGATAATTAAATATGTGAACATACCTTACAATTTTTAGAGTCTTTAAAATACGACTCTGAAAATACATGGTCAGTGATAAAATAGGTTATGTCTCAATTACAGACAGAAATAATTTGCTTACATTTGGCATCTCCTAGAAACTTTTATGTTATTTTATTTAATCCTTACAAGAATGCTGTGAGGTAGGAAAGGTTGGTATCATTATCTTTATAGTAGAAATAAATTTGTTCAATAAATGTATTTTAAAGGTGTTAGAAATGGAACTAGAATCTTCTGACTTCTAGTATTATTTTGGTCCCTATTGAAATGCTGAAATATTTCTTCTTCTTCTTCTTTTTTTTTTTTTTTCCCTAAGAGTAGAGCTCTTAAACATTTTTCTCATTAGCAAGAATCAATTATAGCTCTGTTTTGGCCAGATATCTTGTAGGGAATTGAGAACCCAGCAGTAATAAGATGGTTTTTGTCCTAAAAATGGGCAGTTAGGTAAACACTTTTTATTTTTATTATTTTAGAGACAGAGTCTCACTTTATCACCCTTGGTAGAGTGCCGTGGTATCACAGCTCACAGCAATCTCCAGCTCTTGGGCTTAGGCGATTCTCTTGCCTCAGCCTCCGGAGTAGCTGGGACTACAGGCGCCCACCACAACACCTGGCTGGTAAATACTTTTTATAGTCCACGTCATACACCAATCTGGAAATTATAGACACAGGAGATAATTTGTCTTTTAACTATAATATGATGCAGGGTTACTTTTTTTTTTTTTCTTACAATATTACTAATTAAGCAAAGAGAAGCTCGTGGGCCCAGGCCCACTTGCTTTATCTGCAGGGCTAAGTGGATGGTCAGTCCCCCAGGAGCTAGAAATAGATCCCATTGTTGCTTGTTGCTGACTTGATGTGCAGCTCTGAGGAGATCACCCACCTGCTCAGGGCTAAGTTCTTTCACTGGTAAAATGATCCTCGTAAAACTTGACCCACCTATCTCACAGGGTTGAGATGAGGAAAAAATATGTTATTTTACAGGTAAAATGGGAATGGAAGAGTGTAGAAGGACTGAAGAGAGGTGGGCAATGATGTTTAATTCTGGACTGTGTGAAGGAATTACTATGAAATAAATAGTTACTACGCATCATAAAACGGCTGCATTGATGATATATGTCCAGCACATTCTTACATTGGGGAATGACAATTTGGGTTTTGAATTGGGGTAGGGTATATCCCTGGGATCACAGAAAAAGTTTATCTGGGTCACATAGATATCAGAGGTGAAAACACACTTCCTGTTCTCTCTGAACACCCCAAAATTCAGGATGAGCTCTGTCAACACAGGCTCACAGGCAAAGGTAGATGAAGTGGCTTTGGCTTAGGCTCTTCCTAAATGTAAAGATGCACTTTAATGTCAAACTGAGGGGTAAGTTATTGTTAGAAACCTACAATAATTCCAAAATTTTAGATCCATAACAGACATAAAAACGCTACATTTTTATGTAATTATACATGGAAACCAAACCTTTGTGTTTGCATAAAAAAAACAAACAAACAAAAACTGAAAATGTGTTCACACCCTCTAACTGTTTTTATTATGGCCTTTATTATTTTACATTGCTTTTTGAAGAAGCAACACACAGCAAAGATTACAATATTGTGGCAGCAGTCATGTGGAGTACTCATAAAAAATTACCCTCAGCATTTGCAGAAGTAGGTCATTTCATTCTTAATTAAATTTATATATCATAGTCCATGATTATCCTGTATTTGGATATTAGGTAAGTCTAAATCTTCCTTATCATTAAAGCTATTGTACAACCACCTGCCACGTAGAATAGAAAACTAGTCTTAAAAGATCACCCAAGAAGTTTCTTAATCAAATTTCATTGCTGTTTATCACGTATTTCACAATTTTACAAGCCATCTCTGCCTTGCATGTTTCTAGGATTCTCTACCCAAATGACTTAATTTTATATTTACTTGCTTATATCAGAAAAAAAAAAAAACAACAAAACACGAAGAGTTTCAAGTGTGCATAGTTCCTAAGGTAATGCCTTGTGAATTCAATGTGGGACTCCCTGGTGTTAGCATTTTAAAAATGAATATTTGTAGAAATGACACACAGAACTTTGTGTTTTTCCAAGGTGCAGGATGGTTCTACAGAGACAGATATTCACACTCTCTCAAGCGCAAATTCCGTGAACCGTTGGCAGATACTCCCCTCCCAATGTCAAACCGCAGCACCGTAACTTGAGCCATATTTGATCATTCCTGGAGACAGGACGATCTCTTTCAGGGTCATTTGGAAACATTATTCTGAAGGTCTGAGAAGAACCTTGGATGGGTCATGTGAAGTATGAACAGTATATCCAGCTGTGACGTGGGAGCACTGTACAGACGGGGAGAAGGCATTTGCTTGTGGATTACATAAAATGGATGAAAGAAATTCGTATTTTTCTTTAATCAACATTAAGAAAAAATTATACCATTTTGATTAGCTAATGATTGGTTGGGAACACTAATATTTTGGTCAATTGAAGTTGCAAATTTTAGTTATTTTGTGATAATATATTTTTCAGTGTTCCAAGACACTCTTACGGCGCTAATAACTTATTTTCTCGTTGCAGTTTAACATCGGTACTTTTAGCATGGAATGGCAGTGGCTTTCCTATAAATTTCTATATAGATATTTGAAGTTTGCTTGGGGAAAACGTCAACATGAAATGAACACCACATTGCTCTTTAAATTCCACAAGTATATTGGCAAAGATCCGTGATGAGCTAAGTGAAATATTGACATAATTCATTGTGGCTTGATAGTATCTTTACGATTAATATTTAAAAGATTTTGAAAGGTGAAGGGTAATTGCACATCAGAAGGTGAAGATTTGAAACATTCGTCGTACAAATCAACTTTCCTTTGTTTTCCTAGTGCAAAACGTTTTTCCTTGTTGAAAAGGAGTGCATCAGCATAACACTCTTGAGCAAGAAAAATGTCTATTGATCACCACAGAGTGCGTTTCTGTACTACCTCGAAGTTATTGAAATTTTCCCTACACCATGCTCTGTTTCCGACAGTAGATTCCTTTCCTGTGTTACTTATTGATTTACAAATTTGGAGAGATGGAAAAATAATTGTTGTTGTATAAAACACATGTAAGACCTTGTCGTACCATTCTAATTTGCAGCTTTAAGAAAACATTGCAAACATTGTACTCAATTTAAGAGTTGACAGATGACCAAGCTTAACTGTTTTTTATACTTCTATCCTCCAACAATGTGCTGGAATAGATATGCATGCTGAATCATCTATATGACCATAAAGTAAAACCCGGTTAGGAAACATGTAGAGAAAATAGATTCTAGAGTGAAAGGTTGTTGTTATAACATGAATTCTAGTTTTTCTCAGATTTACCATATCATCCCTTTGCGTTTCACAGTTTCCATTTGGAAAATGGTGATAACTTTAGTCCTCATCTTGCTCAATGGATGTTGCAAAAACAGAAGAGGCTGCATATATAAATAGTTAGAAGAGCTTTCAAAAACGTTGCTTTTGCAGATTGAGGCAGTGTGCAAACGCTGTAGGTCAAATCTCCTGACCATGGTGCTTCCTCACTGTTACTAAGTTTCTTTCATTGGAAGGGCAAACAAAGTAGGCTGTCTGCCAAAAGTCTTGGAGTATCATGAAGACCTGCACGGATTCTGGTTCCTGAGCTGTCTCTCCCTCTTGCCTTGTTTATGACCTGGATCAAAGGAAGACAGCCTGGGATTAGTAGAAAGACAATTTACTTCCTAATTAATACACCTCCACTTGCTACTTCTAATCTCTCTCTTTTCTTAACATGTTGAATTCTGTAGTAAAAGAGTAAGGAAAAGACACTGTTGTTTTACCTAAAATGGTATATAATATGACACCGATGCTTTCAGTGCTAAAGTTGAGAGACGCATAGTTAGCTATATTAAAGCACCAGTATTTAAATGTAAATAATTTGTTATATTTGTATAATATTACTTCATACTTCCTTGCCACAATTTACGCTATGTATCTTAGCAGAAGTAATAAGGATTAAGAGCTTTACATAATCAGTGTGAGACAGTCCCACTGAATGCAGTATTAAAAATACATCTTGAGTGATTTCTAATTCAAGAGCAAAATACAGTATTTGGGGAAATCGTGTATTTTTGACCCCCCGGATATTTTGTGGGTAAGCTAATTAAAAGATTCCACTGGTATCAAATATGCAAATCCTTCATAAAATAAATCAAGAGAAAAAGGTATTGGTAGAAATTTAAAAAAATTATTCATTCCATTATATATTTTTCAGAACAGTTTGAATAAAACATGGTTCGATGAAACCAGCACAAACTAAATAATCAAAACCAATGGGAATTTGAATACATATCAGTATAATTAAAGCAATAGACAGACAGACATAGATATAAACAGGATGCCGTGAAAATATTAAGGTGGAAAAAATTGGAATGTTCTTTCTGGAGGTATCTTGGGACAACTCCCCTCACACACACACACACACACACACACACACACACATACTCATATCTGTTCCAATTTGAAAATCAATTGTCTTTACCTGATTGAGTTAGTTCCAGATCTCCAGTAACTCCCTATTACTCACTAACAAAAGGGGAATTTTATAAAGTGATTTCCTATTCCTCCTTACCTGTCTTTCCTGGGCATAGTCTGTCCCTTCCCACTAGCATGCACGTGTGCGCACGCACACACACACAGGCACACACTTTTGGTTCAAGGCTAGTTTTTATTGATGCCACAGTCTTAATGTGAGTCCTTACTGATAAAGAACCCTCCTCACTCAGAACCACTCTGGCCAAGGCCCAGTTGAATAATTGCCATGTATGACATGTGGTGATATAGAAGTAAATTACTGTTGTTGAATGATGAAAAGTAATTAGATGGCTTTTCCTCTTTGAAGTCACTTTCGAAAACAGATGTGATGTTTTGTTTCTGATACTATTCATGGTTTCTTTATTTTGTAAACATCTGATAGTTTTAGGGCTAATAGATACTCTGAGATCTGGAAAGTTCTGTAAAAGGATTGTAACAAGCATCGACAATTCAGATAGTTCATGTGTGAAGTAGAGATGCCGGTGGACTTAAAATCAAGCCTATTTACGACACACATGCAGGCAGACTCCAAGTATTGTAAATTGGTCACTGGATCTCTTAAATAATAGCTTACATTAATTTTTGTTTATTTATTCCTTTTGAGACAGAGTCTCACTTTGTTGCTGTAGGCTGTAGTGTTGGGGCATCAGCCTAGCTCACAGCAACCTCAAACTCCTGGGTTCAAGTGATTCTCCTGCCTCAACCTCCCAAGTAGTCGGGACTACAGGCACCCGCCACAATGACTGACTAATTTTCCTAGTTTTAATAGTGAAGACAAGGGTGGGGGAAGAGTCTTGCTCTTGCTCAGGCTAGTCTTAAGCTCCTATGCTTAACGATCCTCCCATTTTTTTCTCCCAGAATCCTGGGAGAATCCTGGCTAAAGACATGTGTCTATTTTCTACAAAGAACAGAGGTCAGAGAATCCTAAAAATGAGAAGGGAGAAAATTTCAAAGATCATCTTTGACATTCCAAATTAAAGCATAATTTTTGTATGGCCCTCTAAAAGTAGCTAATTAGTCTTTTTTTTTTTTTTTTTAGAACAACCACGGTAAAGTAACTAGAGTGTAATGGTCATAATGGGTCAGAGTTTTTGCTGTGGACTGTCTGATCCACTATAGTTCAGTGAGCTTAGCGTTTTTATGCTTCAATTTCTTCCGCTGTAAAATGAAGTTAATGTTATACTGATCTCACGGAGTGGCTGGAGGGCTTAAAGTTTCCTCCATGCCTGGGAAGTGCGCGCCGCACCTGGAACCACACTGCTGGGATTACTGGCAATAGTTATTAGGTGATGACATTCTCTCAGAGTGTGCTAACATTTCTTTTCCTCAATATTTTAAGTCTCAACTAGAATCTTGTTACTTCTACATGTTAGAAAAGTTGAAGCCTTTTTGGTGGTATTGAAACGCCCTGTCTTTCAAATGAGAGCCATTGAAATGCTCAAGTAAACAGGTAACAGGTCTTTATTTTTGAGGCTTAAAATTATTGGCTATTTCATCTTTTCATGTTCTGTGATTCATCATCCTGTTGGACTCTGGTATTTGAGCATGTGTTAATGATTCTCCAGAAATTGAATGTGATATTCCCAATAAATTGAAGAGGCTGAGTCAGACAGTTTTGGTCCTTCTGGTGGACCTTGCTTCTGCTGATGTAGACTCTGTTCTTATTATTTCGGGTGTATATTTTATTGTTATGTTGAATCATGTACACTTTGTGATTGCAGCAGCATCACTAAAATCAAGTTTTCTGTCAACTCAAAAACTAAAATGATATTTCAAAATTTTAAATTTATCTTAAGTTTTTTAATAATACATAATAATTGCATATATTTATGGAGTACTCAGCAATGTGTTAATACATACACAGTGGTCAAATGAGGGTAATTAGCATATCCAATATCTCAAGTATTTTTCATTTCTTTATGCCGGGAACATTTGATATCCTCCTCATACGTAACTGAAACTCTGTAATATAATATTGTTAACTACAGCCATCCCACACCCCCCCTTATTCTTTTGATCTAACTGTAAGTGTATATTCTTTAAAGAAATGATTTCTACCCGTCCTTATGATTAGGTACAGGTAAGCGGTGTTTGTTTCATCATGGGTATTTGTCTTAGTTTTCATGATTATTTGTAAGTCTTAGTGTAGAAATTTCCTTCTATTCTGATAAAAATAATTTCACCCCTGATATCATTCTGTTGCCGGACGACAGCAGATGTTGTCTCAATTTCTTGTAGAGTATATTCAAAGTGGAAGGAGAAATGGGGCTCTCAGACAAGGTAGAATAGAAGTCTCAGGGACACAAACTTCTTTTTTATGTCTAATTCCCAGGGATCACTCCTCCTTTCCGTCCCATAGCTAATTCCCCAAATGCTTTTCTTGCTTTCAAGAAGATAACATCAAAGGTCCTCCTATTAATTATTCTCTGATTAGCTTGCAGTGTCATTTTACTTTGATTTAACTTTGTTGTTGTTGTTTTTTTTTTAATTTTATGTTAGTGTGTACTCAAAGGTATACATTTTTTTTTTTTTCCAATTTACTGCATAGGTATCAAACTTCTATATTGTGCAAGAGAGCATTCCCTGCTATTAGGGGTATTTCATTACTCAAAAGCTCCTTTGAGCTCTGATACTTCAGATGAGTTGCTACTGCCATTTTCTGGTGTGCAGGTATAATGGGAGAAGGCTTCCTGATAGTCTTCAAGTCTGAATTGGCTTGGAGTTGAGTCAATACAGGGTCTGTCTTGCATTTGGAATACAGCCCAGCCTTTCTCCCCAGTGCAGGACGCCATTTCTGTGGACTCTACACACATCATGATTTTCCTCTATATCGTTGAATAATTTTCTAAATTATTAGTGCTTAAAGGCATGAATCATTAAGAAAATACTTAAAGATTTCACTGTGTGAGCATGATTTTCATCATTATTATCATTATCATTAATAATACAATAATTATTACTTCCAGGTTTGGAGGAGAAGGATGTCTTGGTGAAAAAACAGTCTTTGAAATAAAAGACACTCAAGGAATGTAAAGTCTGGGAAACCTGGATAAGTTTTCAAGAAGAGGGAATGATGAAATGTGTCAGATTGTATTGAAAGACTGAATAAGATGACGACAGATCATTTACCATTGGCTTCTGCGGAATAAAGGTCTTTGGTGCTGTTGTTAACAAGAACGTTTTCATTGAGCGATGGTAATTAGGGCACTCAGTACAGTTAATGAAAAATGGAAGGTGACAGAGAGGAAAAGGACAATGTGGATACCTTTGGAGAATTTTGCTATTATCGGAAAATTGGCAGTGGTTGTTGGAGGCAAAAATGGATTTCGGGAAGACACACGGCTATGTGTCTGAGGGTGTCGCTCAAAGGGGGCAATATTAGGTGGTTTTTTGAAATGAATTACCTAGTAAAAAGCAAGAAAGTAATATACAATAGAGACTAAGGAATGCTGTAGGCAGAATTTCTTGTGCAGGCAAGAGCAGATGAGCAGCAGGGCACAGATAAATTGGCTGTGGGTAGAAGTGGAAACACGTCTTCCAGGGTAACCTGCTAGGAGGCAGTTTATGGAGTGTGTGGTGTAAGTTAATTGGAGGAATTACTGGTGAGCAAATGAAATGATCTTATTTTATTTCACTTGTTTTTCATGGATTAAGCAGTGGGTGCCAATGGTTGAAGATGGTGGGGTAGAGGGTGTAGGAATGTTGAGGGTCACAGGCAGCTTAAAATAATCACCTTGTAGTATATGAAAGTGAATTTAGTAGAGAAATGTGGAAATATTTTTTTTTGAGACAGTCTCACTATGTCACCCTTAGTAGAGTGCTGTGGTGTCACAGCTCACAGCAACCTCAAACTCTTTCTCGGGCTTAAGCAAGTCTCTTGCCTCAGCCTCGTGAATAGCTGGGACTACAGGCACCTGCCACAATGCCCAGCTATTTTTTTTATTTTTATTTTTATTTTTTTAGTTGGAGTTGTCATTGCTGTTTAGCAGG
The DNA here is from genome assembly GCA_963574355.1 of Loris lydekkerianus. Taxonomy (NCBI): domain Eukaryota; kingdom Metazoa; phylum Chordata; class Mammalia; order Primates; family Lorisidae; genus Loris; species Loris lydekkerianus. The sequence continues at coordinate 14,736 of CAUYPK010083088.1, forward strand.
CCCAGGCTGGGCTGGAACCTGCCAGCCTTGGTGTGTGGCTGGTGTCCCACTCACTGAAGCTACAGGCGCTGAGCCGAGAAATGTAGTAATACTTAATCGTAAGAGCAGTGTGGCACTGTGAAAGGATTCCTTGAACTGTATGACCACATGATGGGTACTGTTGAATAAACCAGAAACGCTCAAGTTTTTCTTCCAAGGGTAAAACAGGGGCGCATACACAGTCAGGATATAGGGAAGCAAGTTGCTGGACCATCAATCCCAGCTGAATGAGAGAAACGTGAAGATTGAAAGGTGATGAAACGTAAAATCTTTTTGTGGTACAGACCAGGCCTCAGTGAGATCAGAAAGTTGTGGAATAATAGTTTGGAAGTAAGAATTAGAGATGATTACCACCGTTTTTTGGTAATGACGGGGTGTATTATATGATTATGTGCAGGTGTGCTTGGGAGGAAGCCAAGAAAAGATCTCTGAGGCAGAAGATCTATGGAAATGGAGCACGCCGACTTTGACACAGCTAAGAGAGAGGAGTGAGGGATGTAATGGTGAGGATGGCAGAAGTTGAGGACAACTAGGAATGGTATGGAATGTAGGGGATGTAGAAAAGGAAGGCTGTGAGACATGGATTTTAAAGGAGCTGCTGTTTTGAAAGAGACACGAGACACTGTTCCGAAATAAGGAGGAGCAAACAGGATACTCACTCTTACCCTGTGCTCTTCCCCTCCACTTCCTTCCTGCCATCTTTCTGCTAAACAGCCTCCTTTTGAGAAGCTTGGAGGTTGAAAGGGATGTCATCAAGGAGAGCCAGGTGTCAGAGTAATAAGTATTAGTAAAATGAAGTGGAGCTTCAGAGAAAACACCCAGGACATCACAGAGCAAGTTTGGAAGGGAATGATAATAGATTTGTGAGGGAAAGGATGAGAAATGTCCATGGTGCAATTACCTAGCTCAATATATATGGCAACCACACTGTGGCGGCCTTCCCAAACTGTAAAGATTGGAATACTAAATGCTGTATATTGCTGAGGCAAATTTCCATGAGGTTTCTTGATGTGATGTAAATCCCATCAGTTGGATGGGTTTGGGTTATACCCAAGTTGTGACCTGAGTTAAGTGGAGGAAGACCCCGGGAGGAAGGCCGTCCTCATTCTGCTGGTGCAGATGGTGATGGAGACAGCGAGGTTCTGGTGCTGACATCTGTAACAGCAGTTCTTAGTCCCGGCAGCTGGTTTCTTGATGGTGGAAAGAAGCTGTATCTCCTTTGATGTCCAAGTGTGAGGTATTATTTTTGAAAGCCCATCCTAGGCTCTGCCTCGTCATGTACTATAGTGAATATTCTTTGCTTAAACTACCCAGAGTGAATTCTTTCCTTTCCACCTTTTACTCAGCCCTTCTGCTCAGCCTCAGAAAACACTGGCATGAAAAAATTAAAAATGACTTCAGAATGAACTACCAATGCTGCTACCATTGACGTATTTCTGTGGAGAGGATGCTGGGTTTAGGGAGGGATTTTCATGCAGCACTTGAGAAATCCAACTCTTGCAATTAGGAGCAGAGATCAAAGTGGGCATTAAGACCAGCGTGCTGTTAGAGCAAGTGGCAGCGTTCTGCCCGAGTGACCATTCCTATAATTGAACTTGTGGGACCACGTTCTCAAACTTGAAATATTTAGGAGAATCCCAATGGCAGGACATAATTGTACACTGGACACCAATTCCATATCAATTGTTAGATAATCTGCACATCTAGCCACTGTTATTGGTACATTTTTGTATTAAGATTCTACCTGTGAAAATCAGTGTCAAACATGGAGAAAAGCTACATGGGCTGCATTGTATGAGAGAAGAGTACAGGGTAAGAAACCCACGTATTAACACAAATGGGTCTGAAGCAAACAAATAGTTTTACTTCTTAAATGTTTTAGTGTTTTGAATGTTTTTAGAACATAGCCTTTTCCCAACCATGTCTGAAAATATTACGTGACAGAAAAATTAAATAAAATAATTTCCCATACACTTCTTACCTAGATTCACTACTTGCCAATATTGCCAAACTGGCTTCCTCCTCCTATAGATCAGTATAGATGTAGGGCTTTTCTGATCCAGATAAGAGACTGAAGACATTACGACCTCAGACCCCGATACATGGATGCCCCCCTAAGAACCAGGACATGCTCCTATAGAAAAATACTAGTTTTCAATGAAAGAAATGCAACACTAATATGATATTCTTACCTAAAATATAATGTAATCTGTATTCGAAGTCCATTAGTTGTCTAATAATATGCTTTATAGTGAGTTTTAATCAAATCTTGGATTTAATTAGGAATCATGCATTGCATTTAGTTGCCTGGATTACGTTCTCCGTATTTTTCTATCTTACTTTTTAAAAAAATAATATTGGCATTTTAGGAATCCACACTGGTGTTTTGTAGAAAATTACTGATTTTATCTTTATCTGATCACTTTTCTATGATTGTATTCAAGTGGTATGTTTTTGATAAGGTAACTACTCAGGTGATGCTACTCTCTGTGGAAGGACATTGCATCAGGGCCCCCCGTCCCCGGCGTTAGTTCCTGTTATTGTCGGTGATCTCACATGCCATCATATCGTGAAGCTGGTGTTTGACTGATTTCTCCTTTAGAGGGATACCTTTGTCTTTGTTATTAATAAGGGGGACTAATGCTGGGCATGGTGGCTCACTCCTGTAATCTTAGCACTCTGGGAGGCCGAGGCTGAAGGATCGTTTGAGCTCAAGAGTTGGAGACCAGCCTGAGCAAGAGCAAGACTTCTATTTCTACTGAAGATAGGATAAAATTAACCATGGCAACATGTGCCTGTAGTCCCAGCTACTCAGGAGAGTGAGTCATGAAGATCACCTGAGCCCAGCCCAGGAGTTTGATGTTGCTGTGAGCTATGTTGACACCACTGCACTCTACCCAGGGTGACATGGGGGGGGGGGGATAAGTAAGCTATGAGGTGTTATTTTAGAAATTTGTGAACTACTATTCTCCAACTTTTGAATTATTGAAGAACATTGCCTGAATAAGTATTACAAGGTCAGGACAAAGTGGGCGTTCTCTAATTTGATTCTTCATACTTCACTCCTCCCCATACCCTAATTCCATCTCCCCTCTTTCTTACCTGCCACCTTCCTTGATTCCTTTATTTTTTTTCTCTTCCTTCTTTTCTTCCTCCTCTTCTTCTTTCGTTTTCTTCTTTCCCTTTTATCTGTGATGGTTTACTCATGAAATCAAGATGTTATATCCACCATGATCCCAGTTTTATGTTTTTTGATTCTGTTGGAGCAAGCACAGCGTGGTAGGGCCTGCCAGGTACTGGACACATGGTGGGTTCTAGGCCAATAGCCCTACTTTGCAGAGTCAATTTGGAAGGAGAATGTAGAGTGTTGCCCTGTGCACTATAGTTGCTAAATACCTACCGTACGTCTGTGTTGCCCTGTGCACTATAGTTGCTAAATACATACCACACTTCCACATGGCCCTGTGCACTATAGTTGCTAAATACATACCGCACGTCCACATTGCCCTGTGCACTATAGTTGCTAAACACATACCGTACGTCCGCGTTGCCCTGTGCACTATAGTTGCTAAATACCTACCGTACGTCTGTGTTGCCTTGTGCACTATAGTTGCTAAATACATACCGTACGTCCTCCTGACACAGCTCCATCCATGCTTAAACACTTTCTTACTTTCTGCCACAAGGCTCACTCTGTCCTCTCTCTGTCCCATCCTTGTCATCAGGTATATCTCCAAGAACTCCATGTAGCTCCTTTTCATGGAAATTGTATTTAATAATCAAAGGAACTAGGATTAATGGTGACTTTTTTTAACAAAAGCATGACGAGGACAGGTAGCAGCTAAAGGAGAGTAGGGCATTCCTATAGAACTGCTGTTGTAGTACCCCTGGGTATTTTTAGGTTACAGTTTTCTTTTTAGAGAGAGAGTTCTCACAACTGCGAAGTAGTTCAGTACCACATGGCCCAGGTACGCTCCGCCACTCTCTGCCTTTGTAATTCCCAGTAAGTTATTTTATCTCTGTATGTCACTGCCTCTATTCCTTCATCTCTAAAGGAGATATCAAATAGTACCTAACTCTTCAGGTTGTTAACTCAATACTTTGTTCAACATACTTTTATTGAGTATTTGGTTAGACACTCGTAGCTATGTATAGAAAAACAGAGTCTGTCTAAGGAGCTTTGATCATCATGGAGAAAATAGACTCTCCTCCACTCCAAAACAAACACACAAATAAAATTTATGTGCAGCTCCTGGTAGGTTCCAGGAGAACATTAAGCTGGTTCACTGTGGGAAGCTGTTTTGTATAGACAAGTGAGAGAAATCTTCACTGATACTATTCAAACAGCGACATGAATCAGATTAGTGACTAAATCATGATAAAACCTAAAAGAAGAATATTCTAGACAAGAAGACAGTGAATATGCAGCCCCTAGGGAGAATGATGTCTGTAATAATTCAGGGTAATCAGCCAGGTTGGTGGGACTGTACCAAGGAGAGGCCTGGCTGAGTGGGAGGGAGGAGGCCAGTGTGAAGGGTGTGAGGATGGGAAACCATTAGAAAGTTTTAAGAATATGGTGACACCATATGGTTTAAAGACATCATTCTGATATTGGTTTAGGGAACAGACTGAAGGGGGGCTGATTAGGAACAGGTAGAGGAGTGAGGAGGCTGCTGCAAGGATCCTGGTAAGAAAGGACAGATGGGGCGAGGTAGGGAGCTGGAGAGAGGTGATGGGATTCTACATGCGTTTAGAGCTAAAGACCACATGATTTTTTCCCAGGTTACCTATAGAGTATAGGGCAGGTGTCCTCATACTGCCGTCTGCGGGCCACATGAAGCGGTGTGAATTGTATTTGTTCCCGTTTTGTTTTTTACTTCAAAATAAGATATGTGCAGTGCGCATAAGAATTTGTTCATTTTTTTTTTTTCTTTTAAACTATAGTCCAGCCCTCCAACGGTCCAAGGGACAGTGAATTGGCCCCCTGTTTAAAAAGTTTGAGGATGCCTGGTATAGGAGAATGAAAGAAATCAAGGATTATCACCAGTTTTGACCACTGTTGGTGGGACCTAGATAATAATTATCACAAGGACATTTGCACTAGAAAGTTTGTTGCAGCTCAGTTTACAATAGCCAAGACACAGAAGCAGCCCAAGTGCCCATCAGCCCATGGATGGCTTAACAAACGGTGGGGTATGTAGACCATGGAGTCCTATTCAGCCATAAAAAGATGAAGACTTTTAATCTTTTATATCTGCCTGGATGGGGTTGAAGTGTTCTTCTCAGTAAAGAATGGAAAAGCAAGTATCCAGTGTACTCATTGTTAATATGAATCCAATAGAAAAACAGCTACACATCCACATGGGGGAAAAAACACAAGTATATTCAAGTGGGGGAAGGGGGGAGAAAGGAGGATGGAAAAGAGAAGGGTGGGGGGAGCGGTAGGCTCTCCCTGAAGGGTAGGCTCTCCCTGAAGGGTGGGGGGAGCTGGTAGGCTCTTCCTGGAGGG
>CAUYPK010083091.1:0-20668 GCA_963574355.1 Loris lydekkerianus
AGCCACTTGCCAGTTTTCCACTGTTTTTGTCCTCCTCCTGGGGTCCAGAAGTCCCTTGCTGGCTCCCTGTATCCTCAAAGGGATGATCATAGGCAGATCCCACCAGCCAGAGATGCCTGGAGTCTTGTCTCCCCAGACTCTATGTGCCCAGTTACAGGGAAGCTGTCTTTTCCTGGAAATCTTGATATCTGTTTTCAAATTCTTGTATCAAATTGAAAAGCAACGCTGCATACTTTTCCCTATCACAGCACTGTATCTAGCCAATGTGTCAAAATGCATAAGATTGTTTGCCTTAATTTGAACTTGCCTTAATTTCAGTTTCATTTGGAACATGATTATGATTTAAAACATTACATCAGTAAGTTAGTTTTCACCTTGAAGACCCTTGTTTAACTCATTTAAATATTTAAACCCACTAAAAATGCTAAATCTGTAAGCCAGCTTTTGTGGTCAAGTTCTGGCATAAATTTGGTGTTTGATATCATAACCGACTTGATAACATATCACAAATTATAAAACCTTTTCAACATTTAGCCTCGATTTAACCCTCTTTCTTCCAAAAAGTAAAGGATGTCAGCATGGTCAGCATCAACACTTTTAAGGAATTCCTGTAATTAGTGACAATTTAATCTATTGGCCCTTATGAAATTCACAGTCTTGATGATGATTTGCATGTTGTTTTATCCATTTTTAAAGCTTTTGCACATAAATTTTCTTGATGTACTATGTACTGATACTTCATCAAATTTGAGTTTGAGGTGACAATTGCATCATCTTCTATTAATTATTCAAGTCCCTCTGTTTTATCTACCATCACTGGGGCACCACCAGCAACTAACATATTTTTTACTGCTCCATATAAATCTATTGATTTAGTTGTATTTTTCAATGGCACTAAAGAAGCCATTTCTTCAGTGACATTATATTTGTGATCAATACCTGTAATAAAATTGGCAAGTTGAGACATATTTGTAGCATCAGTGCTGTCATCTATCACCAAAGCATAAAATTTAAAATTGGCAGCTTTACTCTCCAAACTTCTTTTGGTAGATTTTCCAGATTCTTCAATTCACCTGGCTATAGTCTGGTGACACAAACTGATTTTAGAAATATCCCTTTTTTCCAGGGCAAATTATACCTGCCATGCTTCTGTATATTGCTTAACAAACTCAGCATCAGTAAATGGTTTTTTGTTTTCTATTAAATATGCTACCACATAACAGCTTTTACAATAGAAGTTGTCTGAGTTATAGCTTTAAAAAAAATTTTGTTGAGAAGACAGACTTTTTTTCATTTCCACTGTTTTGTCCTTATAATACAATCCTTCATACACATTGAATTTGGCAGCATGCCTTGCATATAATGCCTTTTCAAATTGTAGTCTTTGAAAACGTGCACACATTCCCTACAAATTAAGCAGAGTGCCTTACTTTTGCCTAGACAAAAATGTAGTCATATTCCTTAATCCATAATTTTCTTTTGGGGGGGGGTTCTGCTTTCTTTTGAGACTTTATAGAAGCCCTGCTGGGATTAAAAAATAATAATAGATAAGGGACTATGTTTACCTTTATTATGAAAATTAATTGACAGGAAAATAGAAAGAAGGGTTTGGGCTCTTCCACATTTTGGAAGAAGCAGGGAGCAGAGGCCAATTGTAAAGTGTGGGGGATGATGTATGAGGCACCGAGGTGTGAAAGTACCTTAATAATGAAATAAGAATATTCACCCGGCTTCTAGATAACATTAAATGCCTAACGTTGCAATGGTAGGTTGAAATATTGATAATTGCTACCTCACCAAGCCACCAAGAACACATGTAACGTCTAATGGTGTCAATTTGATGGTCTGTGCTTGTACGACAACACACTGGAAGCCACCACCGCCACAAAACTGAAGCCACACTTGTGTACAAGTAGTGAGAACATATGTATGTTTATTTTGTGTGACATTGTGACATGATATTGTCATCTACAAAGTTCATCCTCAAGAAATGCAATCGAGTTCCACCAAAAAACTTAGAATGTTTTAAGTAAGTTTATGATTTTGTGTTGGGCTGCATCATACCCACCCTGGGCACTGGGCTAAATTATAGTACTGCTAGTTTGCTGCTGAGGTCTGGGGAAAGAAACACCTGAGAAGAGCCCTCCTGGGGTCAAACACTTACCTCAGAAACTACCCCTTCAAATTTGGTTGGATCAGTTTGTGCAACATTTATGCCCCAAGGCACTATTGAATACAACAGAGTGACCAGACAGCAGTCAGTGGAGCTGAACCTCTGGGAGCAGTCCCAGAAAGACACAGCTGGAGACATGCTGCCAACTCTCCCGTGCTCCCAGGGCAGCTGCAGGCATAGTCCAGGAGACCCCAACTCAAGGACCAGCACCAGGGGCTTCACACTACAGGGAGGGCACAGGGAGTAGACTTCACTAAAATAATCTCCACAGTCACTAAATAAGTAAATAAGCAAACAGTAGCAAGCCCCAAGGAACCAGCACTATTAAGATATTATACAACATACCTAGTTTTCAAGTAAAGAACTACAAGACATGCAAAAAAAAAAAACAGGATTAATAACACACACACACACACACAGGGTGAGGGGAGCAGGCAAGAGAAACTTGACATTAAGTTCCTCAGAGGGACCTGAGGAATTTTTTTTTTTTTTTTTTGCAGTTGTTATTGTTGTTCTAGCTGCCCTGGGCCGGGTTCCAACCCACTGACCTCCATGTATGTGGCTGGCGCCCTACCCACTGAGCTACGAGCACAGTTGACCTGATGTCAAATTTAACAGGCAAAGATCTCAAAGAACACATAAATACTTTATGTTCAAAGCACTAAAGAAAACCATGCCTAAAGATGTGAAGGAAGGATTGGTGGCAATGGTCCATCAAATAAAGACTATTAGAAAAAGAGATAGAAATCATAAGAAAGAACCAAATGGAAATTTCTAGAATTGAAAACTTCAACAGCTGAAATAAAAAATTCATTCTGGAATTTTTTATCTTAGCTATTGAGCCTAGTGGGTAGAGTTAACTGGTAGAGTTACTGGTAGGGTTGACCTGGTAGAAGAAAGAATTAGTGAACCTGAATATAGATTGATAAAAAATTATGCAATCCAAAGAACAGAGAAAAAAAACAAACAAAAAAAAAAAAAAAAGAAGAAAGAAAATCAGACACATCCTCAGGGAAATTTGGGACACAATTAAGCACACCAACACACATGTAAGGGGAGTATAAGAAAAAAAAAAAAAAGGAACATTTGAAAAAATAATGGCTGAAAGAAATATATGTTAATAAATTAAATAGATGAAATGGACAATTTCCAGAAACACAAAAACTACTGAAACTAAGTCAAGAAAAAATACATAATCTAAATATAACTATAAAGAGATTGAATTAGTATTCGAAACACCACCCACAAAGAAAAGCCCAGGCTGGGCGTGGTGACTCAATCTGCAATCCTGGGAGGCTGAGGTAGATGGATCACCTGAGCTCAGGAGTTCAAGACCAGCCTGAACAAAAGTGAGATACCCATCTCTACTAAAATAGAAAACTAGCCTTGAGGAGGCTGAGGCAAGAGGATTTCTGGAACCCAGGAGTTTGGGGTTGCTGTGAGCTATGACACCACAGCACTCTATCCAGACAGTTTCAAGGTAAATTCGATCAAACACTCAAAAGGAAAAATAATAACAATTTTTCACAAACTCTTCCCAAAAATAGGAGAGAAAAGAACTTTTCAATCTGTTCTCTGGGGCCATAGTTACCCTAAACCCAAAGCAGACAGAGGTAACACAAAAAAAGAAAATATAAATCACCATCACTAACAAATATAGAACAAAAATCCTCAACAAAATACCAGCAAATTAAATCTAAAAACTTGAAAAAATTGTAATACACTTTAATCAAGTTGAATTTATTCCAAGAACACAAGGATTTCTGGGATAAATCCCATTTTTGTTTCAACAAGTGAAAATAAATTAAGATACCATGCCCTATCAATATCACTAAAAAAAACAAGCACTACATTATTATCTCAATGATGCAGAAAAAGCATTTAACAAAATCTAACACTCTTTCATGATAAAAACACTTAACAGATGAGGAACATAAATTTCCTCACCCTGATTATAGGCATTTGTGAAAAATTAACAGCCAATGGTGAAAGACTAGTTGCTTTCCCCTACAATCAAGAGAAGGATGCCTGCTCTCACCACTTCTGATCCACACTATGCTAGTGCTTCTAGTCAGTGCAATTAGGCAAAAAAAAAAAAAAGAAGAAGAAGAAGAAAAGCAATATAAGGCCCCACATTGGAAAGTAAGAGGTAAAATTATTTCTATTCACAGATGACGTTCTTTTCTATTTAGAAAATTCTAAGATATCTACCCCAAAACCATTAGAACTGAAAGTTGAATTCAGTGAGGTTATAGGATATAAGATCAACATACAAATATCAATAATAATTCTATACACTTGAAATAAGAAATTTAGAAATGAAATTATGAAAACAATTCCAAAATTGACAATACCGTTAAAAACCAACAAAACCTTTAGGAATAAATTTAACAAAATAAGTGTAAAACTTATACTCTGAAAACTATTGGAACATTAGCTACGTTACTGGAAGAAATTAAAGACCTAAATCAATGGTAAATAAATGGGAAAGACTTAGTATTGTACTACCCAAATTCCCTTTCAGAATACAAACTGGCTTCTTTGTAGAAATTGACAAGCTGATTCTAAAATTCATACTACAGACTGGGCGTGGTGGCTTACGCCTATAATCCTAGCATTCTGGGAGGGTGATTGCTTGAGCTCAGGAGTACAAGAGTGAGACCTTGTCCCTACTAAAAATAGAAAAATTATTCAGGTATTGTGGTAGCTGCCTGTAGTCCCAGCTACTCGAGATGCTACAGCAAGAGCATCACTTGGGTTCAGGAGTTTGAGGTTGCAGCAAGCTATGATGCCACTGTACTCTAGCCAACGTGACAGAGTGAGATTTTGTCTGAAAAATAAAAGCGGGCAAGAGAACCAAAATAGTCAAACAATCTTGAAAATGATTAACAAAGTTACTAAGTTAGAGAACTGACACTTCTCAATTTCAAAACTTGCTAGATGCAATAGTAATTAATACTGTTAATTATTTAATTAGAGGTATAAAGATAAACATAAAAATTACAGGAATCGAATCAAAAGTTCAGAAATAATCCCAACTGTCTATGGCCAACAAGACTGCCAAGACTATACAATGGGAGAAACCGGTCTTTTCAACAAATAGTGGACAGCTGGATACCTATATGCAAAGTGATGAAGTTGGACCCCCACCTCTGATCATGTACAAATTAATTGAAAATCAAATACCTGAATGTAACAACTAAAACTATGAAACACTTAGAAGAAAACAAAGGGCTAAATATTTATAACCTCAGGTTTCGCAATGGATTCTTAGATATGATTGCAATATCACAAGCAGCAAAAGAAAATATAGATAAATTGGACTCCATCAAAATTAAATACACTTGTGTTTTAAAGACACCCTCAAAAAAGTGAAAAACCAATCTACAAATGACAGAAAATATTTCTTTCTGAATGATGTATTGATAAAGGTCTCATACATAGTATATAAAGAGCTTTTATAACTCAATAAAATGAACAAAAGATATGAATAGACTTTTCTTCAAGGACAATACATACACAAATGGCCAATAAACACACACAAAAAATGTGCCTGACATCATTAATTATTAAGGAAATGCAAATCAAAACCATAATGAGAAACCACTTCACACTCACTAGAATAGATAAAATAAAAGTCCAGAGGAGGCCAGGTGTGGTGGCTCACATCTGTAATCCTAGTGCTCTTGGAGGCTGAGGCAGGTGAATTGCTTGAGCTCACAAGTTCAAGACCGGCCTAAGCATAAGCAAAATCCCATCTCTACTAAAAACAGAAAAACTGAGTCAAGAGGATCACGTGAACCCAAGAGTTGGAGGTTGCTATGAGCTATGACGCCATAGCACTCTACCCAGAGAAACAGCTTAAGACTGTCTCAAAAAAAAAGGAAAAAGAAGTCAGATGAGTATGGGAGAGGATGTAGAGAAAAATAGGAGCTCTCAGATATTCTACTGGTAGGAATGGGAAATTAGTTCAGCTGCTCTGGAAGACAGTCTGGAAGTTCCCCCAAAGTTTAAACATATTATTACCATATGACCCAGAATTCCCCTCCTAGGTACCCAGCAGATATGAAACCTATGTCCACACAGAAACCTGTACTTGGGGCAGGGTACAGTGGCTCATGCCTGTAATCCTAGCACTCTGGGAGGCTGAGGCAAGAGGATCGCTTGAGCCCAAGAGTTTGAGGTTTCTGTGAGCTATAATGCCATGGCACTCTATCCATGTCAACAAAAAAGAAAAAAAGAAAAGAAACCTGTATATGAATGTTCACAGCAGCACTATTCTCAATAGCCAAAAGTTGGAAACAAATGAAATGTCCATTAACTGATTAATGGATAAACAAAAGGTAGTATATCTATACAATGAAATATTATTCAACTATTCAAATAATATTCAGCTAGTTGTTTCAAAAGTTTTGTCCATTTTAATGTCATGTGTTTTTGTAGCTCCATATCTCAATAAATATTTATTTTACTGTGTCGTGGTATATACTGATCGATGGAGAATTTTGTACTCTATACATTGATGCTGTTCATTTTTTCTACTTTTAACTTTTTTTATTCTTTTCAGCCTATTACTATATGATGTCATTAAGCGATTTTTGGCCAATTTTTCTCTACAAATTCAAATTGAACCAAAGCACTGCCGAAATAGCCCATAAAATTAACCAGGCATTTGGCAATGATAGTATTAATGAATGCACTGTTTGACATTGGTTTGCAAAATTTCATTCTGGAAATTTCATTCTGGAAGTTTTAGCCTCGAAGATGAGCCCCAAAGTAGTCGATTTAGAGTAATCCAGGAAGAGGATTTGAGGACCCTGGTGGAGACTGACCCATCATCACAAACGGTGCGTAGGATGGCAGAAGAACTGGGTGTCAGCTCACATGTGGTTTTTGATGGTTTTAAACATATTGGAAACGTCAAGAAGCTCGAAAAGTGGGTGCCCCACGATTTAAATGATCGGCAGAAATTGTCACGTTTTGATATTTGTTCTTCATTGCTTTTGTGCAACCAAAACGATCCTTTTTGGATCGGATCATCACGTGTGATGAAAAGTGGATTCTCTACGACAATAGGAAACATTCAGGGCAGTGGTTGGACACCGATGAGCCACCCAGGCACTTCCCAAAGGTGAAACCCCACCAAAAAAAAATCATGGTTACTGTATAGTGGTCAGCGGCTGGTGTGATTCACTATAACTTTCTGCAACCAGGCCAAACCATCATGCAGAGTCCTATTGTGAGGAAATTGATGAAATGTACGGAAAATTGTGTCAGCAGCAGCCAGCACTGGTCATCAGAAGAGGTCCAATCCTGCTCCACGACAACGCCTGGCCGCACGTCTCACAAATCACCGTCCAAAAATTAAAGTAATTGAGTGTCGAAGTTCTGCCCCACCCAACATACTCCCCAGACCTCTCGCCAACTGATTACCATCTTTTCAAGCACTTCGATAACTCTCTCACCGGTAGAACCTTTGCCAATCAGGACCTAGCAAAAATGGCCTTCGTTGACTTCATCGAATCCCAAGCACCCAATTTTTATGCCGATGGAATTAATTGACTTGTGTTACGTTGGCAAAAGTGCACTGATTCAAATGGCGCTTATCCCAATTAAATTGAATAAATACTCACTGAGATATTACAGTTTAAAGTAGACTCATAAAAACAGACAAAACTTTTGATACAACCTAATATAAGGGAAGATAGGGCTTAATCTTGTTTTCTGAAATATGCATTCTGACATTTTAGACAAATCTGAATATGGAATGACATTGACAAATTAGCAGGATTAAAATGGCCTGCAAATAAGTCTGAGAAAAATTAAATGAGGCAATCATTGCCACTAATTTGTATGTGAAATGGACATGAATCCTTTAATTTTCTATTTTGTAGATTTTTTTTTATCTAATGTTGCCCAGCTTATGTACCCCATTATCATTATAAGCTGGGCAACATTAGATAAAAAAGTAAGATATTTATATGAAAAACTATAAACATTGATGAGAGAAATAAAGGAAATCAAAATAAATTGAGAAAGGTGTCATGTCCATAGATTTAAAATACCAGTGTTGTTAAGATGTTAACACAATCTCATCTATATATTAAAAAAAACACCAATCAAAACCCATCAAGAATTTAGTTGGTACTGTCTTGATGATTCCAAAATTTATATAAAAAGGCAAAAGAACTAGATTAGCTAAACAATGAAGCAAAAAAAAAAAAAAAGTTGAACTCCCATTTTCCAATTTTGAGACTTACTCTAAATGCTTCAGAAATGAACACAGAATGCTACTCGAGAAAGGACAGACACACATATCAAGAAATAAAATAGAAGCCCCAGAAACAGATCCCCACCCCAATATGTTTGACAGGCTCTTGAGAAAAGTTCAAGGGAAATTCAGTAATAACAGAATATTCTTTTCAACAAATGGTGGGAAAACTGAATAGTTGCATGCAGGAAAAAAAAAAAAGCAACAAATCCCAGAACATAAATCACATCTTATATAAAACTTATGTCACATATACAAGTATAAAACATAAAACTGTAAAGTTGGTAAGAACATGTAGGAGAAAGTCTTCACAACTTTGGCAACCAGTTTTTAGATAAAGCACTAACAGCAATATCCATGAAAGAAAATATCAAAAAATAGACATAACCAAATTTTTAAAAATTGATCTGCAAAGGATACTGATAGAACAAGAAGATAAAAACTACAAACTAGGGGAGATATTTGCTAATTATATATTTGACAATGAGCTTGAAGTAGAATATATAGAAATTCTTAAAACTCAAACCTAACAAAACAATGCAGTAAAAAATGTACAAATGATGTAAACAAAACTTTGAAGATATACAGATAGAAAAGAAATATATGAAGTAATGTTCAATGTGCTTTGTAATAGAGAAAATACAAACTAAAACAATACACACAATATGGAACATTTACTGCTTATAGGAACTCAGAATGATCCATGCACTTTGGAAGACAATTTGATAGTTTTGTTGTTGTTTTTGTTGTTAACTATAGAGTCACCAAATGGCCCAGTAATCATACTTCTAAGTATTCACCCAGCTTATTTGAAAACCTATGTTTATACATAAAACCTTTGATGACAGTTATATTCATAACTACTAAACTGAAAGAAACAAAAATGTCCTCTGATGGGGAATGAAGAAATGTATGAAGCAATACTATTCAGCAAGATAAAGGAATGAGCTGTTTCTTACAACATGGACAGATTTAAATGCATTTTTTTAAACAATAAAACCCACACAGAAAAGACTATCTATTGTATGATTGCATTAATATGGTCTGGAAGAGATAGGACAATCAAGAAGGGAAAGAGTTCAGTAGTTGGTCAGTTGAGTGTGTAGCAGGGTTGACTACAAAGAGGATACATATAGGAACCATTCTATATGGTACTGGATTGTGGATACAGGGTTCATGCATTTTTCAAAACCCACAGAATTATATATCCCAAAGAATTACATTTAATGTATACAAACTTAGAAACAGAAAAAAAAAAAAGTGCTAGTTACCAAAATGCTAGGTACTCCAGGATAGAATACAGAATATAACTGATGAAGGTAATTGTATTCTAAATATGTGACATGACCATACTAAAGAGGAGATGGAGAGAGACTGAGTTCACCTTGGAAAATGATTTCAACTGAAAACTGTATGGCTAAAGACAAAAAGGAACTTACGAAATCACACACAAAATAAATGTTGAATGTTGAGACTGACCAGGATTTTTAGATGGTATCTCAGGGTGGTTTTGATTTGCATTTCTCTAATAGATAGGGATGATGAACATTTTTTCATATGTTTGTATAGCCATTCGTCTGTCTTCTTTAGGGAAGGTTCTGTTCATATCTCTTGCCCATTGATATATGGGATGTTGGCTTTTTCATGTGGATTAATTTGAGTTCTCTATAGATCCTAGTTATCAAGCTTTTGTCTCATTCCAAATATGCAAATATCCTTTCTCATTATGTAGGGTATCTATTTGCTTTGATTGATGTCTCCTTAGCTGTACAGAAACTTTTCAGTTTAATGAAGTCTCATTTGTTTATTTTTCTTGTTGTTGCAATTGCCATGGCAGTCTTCATAAAAACTTTCCCCAGGCCAGTATCTTCCAGTGTTTTTCCTATGCTATCTTTGAGGATTTTTATTGTTTCATGCCTCAAAATGGGCATTTTAAAGAAGCACTACCTTCCTCACTGGTTAGCCCCCAGTCCTTGGTCTTTGAATCTCTGGAATTTATTAATTCATTTCTCCAAGGCTGTTTGATATGGGTATTGTTGGTGATATTTATACCACTTTGACTTATTTGAGTTCATTTCATTCTACTGTAAGTCAAATGCAGAGCCTGAAATCAAGAGATGAAAACCTCAGTTCAGTCACTTACTTTTGTTGTCTTGAGCAAATTATTCCCTTGCTGCACCTCAGTTTTTCCACCTATAAAGGGAGAGCGGAAAGTTCACCATCACCTCATGGAGTAATTATGAGGCTAGACTGAGCTGATGTGAGCATCCTTGTTCTTGCTCAGTGGTAAAATTGGGTACACACCTTAGCATTTTTTATTGTGGTTTTTATTATTGTATTACCAGCTACACCAGAGAGTCACTGAAGTTTTGTAATCAGTTTTATGCCCTGTTCCATAGTTCCTTTTTTGATTCCAGGTTTGGCTCAGGTGACACTGACAGAGTAGAAGAAGCTAAATTCTTTCTTGCCTCACCTTAGCCAGCTCTGGCTTCGTACATCTTTCAAGATGTTTGTGGAAAACTAATCAGCATGTACATTTGTTTTCTAATTTCTTTGCTCGCACATACCATGGCCACTTGATTAGCAATCAGTACTGTGTTGGTAGGCACACACAGGCCCTGTTCCTCCTAATCAGGGATGTAGGAAGCTAATGCTGGTGTTTAAAGGGAACCCGTTTTTGAGCTCTGGTCCCATGACTCCTAATTGTTGTATTTCTCAAACTCAACCCAGCTGCAAGCTTTATTAGGGAAACATTTATTCAGATAACAAGCCTTGGATATGAAAGAGGGGTAATTATTTTGCAAATGCATTTGAATGACTGTATGCTGTAGTGCAATTCATCCCCCAAATGAAGAAGGTGAACATTTGGGCTGAAATGTTGCTTTGTAGATGGACAATACAACAAGCATATGCCTGCGAACTTCTGGCAAATGATAGAAAAATGGTCAGATGAAAAGATACCAAAAGAGAGAGAGAGAGAGAGAGAGAGAGATAGAGATATTTAAAGAAGGAGATCATGAAGCCCCGGAAGCTGATCAGGGTGGAAGAAAATGCCTACACTTCCATTCACTCACATTCATTTATCTATTCATTCATTTTCTATCAAGTATTTTTTAGCTCCTATTATATACTTTGCTCGCAAAGAGTTTAATGTTCTAATTGGGACAAAGCAATGAAAAAGACATTATCTTCGTGTCAACTAGGATCTCCCATCCTGTGAAATCTAGACAGCATTGGCCCAAATCATTCTGTGTTTCTGGAATTTCATGAAGGCGGGGTATTCACATACTGATGGTCTCCTCTCGCTCTAACATTATCCTTCCGCTTATTTTTCCTTATTATCTTTATAATAGTCCACAAATAGAAAATGGCCTCTTCCTTTACTTTACTCACCCAAATTTTCACGAAGCATTGTGTGGGTAGGAAACTTTATTGAAATTCTAGAAGGTTGTATTTGGAGATTGAATCAACTCCCAATAGAACATTATAAGTGACTATTTTTAAATGTCCTTCAGGTACCAGGCACATTTTCTTTTGCTGACTGTGTCCAGATCTCTGTCCCCCAATCCCCCTCCCTCAGTCTCCTTCCCTTAATTTTCTACCACGTATGTTAGATCTGTTACATAGTGTGAGTCTGTTCTCTGTCCTGCTCCTTCACAGAGTCCCACCTCAGGTACTCATATCCAGATCCAGTGAGTTGTCTTCCAGAATATGACAGCTTTCTTCCATGTAAAAGAAACTTCCCTTAGTGGTAATTTAAGGAGTTCTTAATATAGTCTGAATATAAGTCTTTGTCAGATATATGAATTGCGAGTCTCATCTCTCTGTGATTTGTCTTTTACTTTCTTATTGGTATTGTTTGATAAACAGATGCTTCATATTTAAATGAAGGCCAATTATTCTTTCTTCTATGGTTATTGCTCTTATGTCCTGTTTAAGAAATATTTACATATCCCAAGGTCATGAACAATTCTCTACTGGGCTTTCTAAAAGCTTCATCTCTTTTCCTTCATGATTAATTTCCATCTCAAATTAATTTTTGTGTATGGTATGCAGTAGAGATCAAGTTTGATGTTTTTCCAGTTGCCCCAGTTCTCTGTTTGCTGAGAAGACCATCCTTTCCTTCACTGAATTGCAGTGACCTCTTGTCATAAATGAAATGACCACCTCTTTGTCATCTATTTCTGTACTCTGCTTCCCTGGTCTTTGAATCTAACCTCATGCCAGTACAAAGGTAATAAATTTTAATCATTTTCTCTTTTACATGGGCATTTTAAAATGTCCTGTGATAAGTGCTCTGATAATAAAAATTCAGACTATAATGTGCACCAAAGGATCTACCCTAAAGGAAGAGGGGTCAAAGATGGCGTTCCCCATGGATGTATCATTTAGATGGAGAGGTATTTCACCGGTTTGTACTCCAGGGCATGCCCTATTCAGCAGTTTTCTCACTTTATGATGGGTCCTGTGATGTGGCTGATATAATCCATGCTCTATGTGCACTGGCCTGGAATAGATAATGAGGCTAAAACAAGGATGATGCCCAGTAGAGGTGGAATAACCTCATTGTGAAGAGATGAAACTAAAACTCAAAGAGAATATGTGATTTTCCCAAGGTCAAAGAGCTGGTGAGTTATAATTTGGATTGGAACTCAGAATTCCCATTAGATCCATCCTCTTCCTCTTCCTGTGACCCTGCATTGCCTCTGGGTACAAATGCTCACCGTTCCTAAGCTATAATGCGGTGATACCTGGATTTGTTCTCAGTTTTTCATGCTATTTCTCCAAAGGCTGTGCCCCGCCCAGTATCCTTGATGACCTCCCTGGAAAAGCCAAATTTATTTGTATGACTAAAGAAGAATGAGCTATTTGATGCTCATTTTAATATAATAACTCCTCTCTAACACTATCAGTATGTGTCCAAAAAAATCTTATGATGCATGACTAATTGCACTTTTGAATTATATACATTTAATTACATGTTTGATTTGCTAGTTTCACATTTATAATTATCATCCTTCCCCACTTACTGTTCTTCCATTCCTACATTGTAATTGTCTTTGTTCCAGACTCCTTTCTTATGCAGAGGAAAGAAATAAAAGCAGCATCTTTCCCTTCCATATTTATGTATTATATGCTGCCTCAGTGTCATGAGTCAGAGATGACAGTGGAAACCAGATCAGTTGTCAGAACATGCCCTTTGCAGGACAAATCTCCATAATAATTTTGGTGAAATGATTGAAGTGATATTTTTTCCTTTGGTACATAAACCTAAGCATGCAACAGGGGAAGTTTATATCATACAAATGGAAAAAAAAATTGATGACAAAATGTGGAATTGTTAGCATAAGGCTTCTGGAAATCCTTCCAGGGTGAAGTAGGCAGCTCCTTCCTTATGTATGAGGCTCTGACCTATAGCTTGGCTCTTTTTAGGCAATGTGTGTTAGATGCAAAATCTGTAGATAAAACCACCAGTCCCTATCAAGTCAATGAGATATTTATTGAGTGCTTGTTAAGAACAAAGAAATATAAGTCTTGCTTTGCCCTTAAAGGTGTATCAATTGAGATACAATTTAGACTGCCACAATCAATGACACAGATGCCTTCCAATTCAGTGTCTTGATGCTTCGTGTAAACAAGACAAAATGTGCTAATAACAACCCAAATTTTATCGATTCAGCTTGTTGCGTCATTGAGGTAATTTTACATTTTCTTATATCTTCTGCAACTTGTTTCGCAGTCTATCCAGAAAGGGTGTCCAGTCAATACTGCCCTCTGCTTCTCACTCAGGCCTTGCTTGCACTGCTGTGAAGCCTCTTAAATCAACTCAGCCTTTATCAACTCAGACCCGTTGAGATTATGTATTGTATTTCATTTGCTCTCTAGCCTTCAGAAATAACCCAATTTATTACTTAGCCATTATTTAATTCATTATCGTGATTAAAGATCAGGAGAACCATCTTACCAGAACTGAGAAAACATGACAAACCTAATTTTTCTGCCCACCATAATGAACAGGCTATGGAAGGGCCCTAATTTGGAAGGCCATTCATGGGATTTGGTTCTACTACATTCTCTAGTCCTGAGGTTTTTCTGTATGACTTAACGTGGATGAGAAGAAGATTACTACCAAGTGTGTTTACCAATACTTTGTGTCTGTGGTGAGTTTCACCAGATTATTTGATGGGATTGTTGATCTCTTGACAGAATAGAGTAATTGGACAGGAGATTATAAGAGGTAGTATCCCAGGGAGCTGCTTTCTCTAGACTGGAGTGGAGATAAGGATTACTTTCCAGGGGACATTTTCTGATGTCTAGAGATCATCTTTGTTTTCACAGTATAGAGTTGGGGTGGGAGGAGAATGCTACTAACATCTAGTGGGAAGAGGCCAGAGATACTGTTAACATTCTACAATGCACAGCACAAGCCATCCCCACAGAATATCTGGCCCCAAATGTCAATGGTGCCACCATTAAGAAACCCTGGGTACCTTACTAATACTGTCCTTTAAAAAAACTATACTTTTTTTTTTGTCATAGACTCATGTAGATTTATTTTAATTGATTAGTTAGAGAGAAATGGATGAATTTCTATCTATCTCTATGGATCTAATTGTATTTATATCTATCTCTATAAATATCTCTAATAAGTCTATAAATACCTATCTCTATAAATCTAACCATTTCTTAATTCACAAGGGACTGGATAAAACAGTTTATACAAATAGCATTCAATAAAGTAAAGAGAAATTTTAAAAATACACAGGGGGAATTGATTTGATTGATAATCAAAGCAAATAGTATCAACTGTAAAAAATATACTGGACTTCTGGCAATCAAAACTTATACAATTACTGTAATTTTCTTTGAACCTCCTAGTAGCCAAAACAAAAATGGGGACAGTTCTAATAAATCCAAGGTCTTTACATGTATTTATGTGCATATGTATGAAAATATTTTTATAAGAAATTTAAGGCTGTCTCTCTTCCTTATCCCCCTCTCTGATTACTGTTAATGCTGGCTGATATCAGTGATTGGTTTGTATTTCAACCTTATACTTAAGCTTATAGGACCAATCCCTTGTCAACAAGATTAGAGGGTTATCCTCACCTCTTGTTTGGATGCCAAGAGCATCAGTTTGCATTTGTATTTCCCCAGCTCTCTCTTCCTCCTGTTCCTCTCTCTTCCTCAAAGAGTTGACAGAGGATAGCTGTATGGGAGGTGATGGTTACAGGTTTAAAAATTAGATGTGAGGTTGCAGAGTGGGTTTTTTAAGTAATTGTTGGAAAATGGACATTTTCCATTTCCAAATGGAAATTAGATCATGAAATCAGATATTATCTATGCTTGTGTCTTGACTGAAATAATTGCCTATGGCTCAGTTTTTCAATTTGTCCATTACATGAGACTGTGAAGTATCTGCATCAATTAAGAAAAATGGTATATCCCACAAGGAAAAAAGTATTTTTATCATAAGGACATGTGTACTATATTATTTATTATAGCTCAATTCATAATCGCCCAGATGTGGAAACCACCTAAAATGCCCATCAACCCAGGGATGGATTAAAAAAATAGAAAGAAAGAAAAAGAAAAATGTTATAAAGCTATGAGTAACTTATTCTTCCATTATGAAAGACTTTCTGTTCAAAGAAGAAACATGAAATTAAAATTTTCTTTGGATATAAGATATCAAAAACTGTAACTTAATTGTCTACATGTTTTTTTAATACAAGTTTTAAACTTCCAAGTTTGGGAGTGAGAGTAGGGATCCCAGTGTGGCATCATATTGGCACTACTTTGCCAGACTGTGGGTTCGCTTTCCATACTTCCAATGACAGTTAATTCCTCAAATGGAATTTTATGATGAACTGCTGGAAATAGTATTTCAAATGGAAACCCTGACAAGAATGGGTGTGACATGGCAGTAATGAATTCACCATGGGACTAGTTGGAAGTAAATGGCATTTTTAGTGCCTCATTGCTTTGAATTCACTTTGCATTTATTGTAATAGAAATGACCATATTGAATTCATTTGGCATTCATGTGGACTTCACATGTATTTATGGAAACATAACATGGTAATGTAACATTTACGATACTAAGCATTACTTAATGGACATTGAAAGACATGGTCATATAATGCTTACTAAATCCAGGAACACTAAAGGGAATCTTCTACCGAAACAGAAATGAAAAACCATTTTGTTTCTCAAAGCACATGAGTAAATTATTTGGATATGACAAAATTATGTATTTATTCCCCTCAAATTTGGTTTCTAAATTTTTAAGCCAGAAGTTTGACTTTAGGATCAAGACAATAAAGCAGATGTTCAGCTGAGACTTCTTTATAATCTAGATACATTAATATCAATCTAAAAATACATTAATCTCAATCTAAAAATATCAAAAAGATTTTTTTGGAACATCAGCAGTAAATTTAACAGATTTATCTTTTGTTGTTTTTTTTTCCCCTTAGAGTTCAATGTGCTCCCTTTAACAGTCTGAAAAAGTAAATTTCTGTTTCTTCCTTGCAGAAGAACTATTTTTAGAACAAAGAAATCATTATTTTAAACAATCAAAAGATCAAAGGCATGAGAATCTTTGATGGAAAATGAAGGAAGACTTCTTCACCAGCCATGACAGCGGTCTTTTATTTTTTTCTCTAAGAACAGAGTTGAGAACACAGCATAACACAAACTTCGCCATTAGTCACTTTCAAACTTGTTGTTTAGAAGATTGTTCTTCCTTTAATTTTCTTAGTCATTGTCTTTATGCCATTCAAAAGCAGAGTCATTATCCAAAATATACTAAAAAAGCACCAAGTAACTAGTTTTACTGGCTTGATTTAAACCAGCACTCAACTATGATTGTTGAGTATTGGCTATGTTAACATTAATTTACTTAAAATATTTTTATGAGGACTAGAGAGGTAAAATTTACTTATTTTTATGATATATGTCCTATCTAGACTTTTTAAGTGTTTAGTAGCACTTTCAAAATTACTCTAGGGAATTCAGTTATGGTGAAAATTTTTCAACCCTACCTTTTGAGTTTTCAAATCTTTAGCAAATTTCCCCTCAGCAAACCACTTCTGTGAGGTTACTATAGAGATATTTTTGAGTGAAGGGCTATATTAGTTTCCTAGGGCTTCCCTAACAAAATACCATGAACTAGGTAGCTTATAAAAATCTATCATCTCATGGTTCTGGAGGCGATAAATCTGAAGTCACAGTGTCGGCAGGTCTGTGCCATCTTCAGAGTCTCTGGGGGCTGGTCCTACCTTGCTGCCTCTTGGCTCTAGCAGACTCAGGTATCCCTTGGCTTGTGGCTGAATCACTCCAGTCTCTGCCTTGGTCTTCACATGGTTCTTGCTGTGTGTCTGTCTTCACAGGGAAATTGGCTTTTTATAGGGACATCAGTCCTATAGAATCAGGGCCCATCCTTAGGACCTCTTCTTAAACTCGATGATATTTGCAAAGACCTTATTTCCAAATAAAGTTGTGTTCACAGGCCCTACAGATTGGGGTCAGAGACATCCTTCAGGGGGATACAGCTCAACCCATAAGAGGGAATCTTCCTACAGTTTTTAACAGAGTTGATATTTCTTTTTCTTTCTTCTTCTTCTTCTTTTTTTTTTTTTTTAGACAGAGTCTCCCTCTGTGGGCCTGGGTAGAGTACTGTGGTGTCATAATTCATAGCAACCTCAAATTCCTGGGCTCAAATAATTCTCCTGCCTCAGCCTCCAAAGTACCTGGGACTACAGGCCCCTGCCACTATACCTGGCTAGTTTTTCTATTTTTGGTAGAGATGGGGGTCTTGCTCTTGCTCAGGAAGCTTGGACCTCTAAGGATCCACCTGCCTTGGCCTCTCAGAGTGCTGGATTACAGGCATGAGCCACCGCATCTGGCCTAAGAGTCAATATTTCAATGCATTGTTAACTTTTCATAATTGTCTTTTTCTATGATAGTGATGGAGATAAAAAAACAACTTATTTGCCCTTAAGGGTTTCTTTATTTTCTGCTATTTGTGTTAGCAATGGTCAGAGAAATAAAACTTCCTTTAAGGCAAATTGTTATTTTCATCCTTCCCATGGCTGAAAAAGAGTGTTCTGTGGTTATCCCCTCATTGGTCTCTGTCTATCTCCTATTTCTGTGTTACAGCTTCTTTGTGATAATTACAAGCTGCTTTGCTTTCCAAATGCAAAATGAATATTGTTTGATAGGAGCCACAATCCTCATGTGAGCAGTAGAAAACTTCCTGTGAAATTGGAGCCTCTGTCCACCACGGGTTACCTGGGGTATCACTTGTGTCTCTCTTATTGCAGACAAGGGAAATTCACTCCGACTAATAATAAGGTGATAAGGAAAAATGGGAGGAAGAAGGATACTTTTGGTTTGCATATTATTTTTCTAAGGTATGGTAAAAAGTGCCACAAACTAATTCTCTTAAATAAGAGAAATTTACTGCCAATCTGTTCTAGAGGTTAGAAGTCCAAAATCAAGGTGGAGGTAGGGTTGTTTGCTTTTGAAGGCTACAAGGGAGAATCTGATCATGCCTTTCTCTTCACATCTGGCTTACTAGAAATATTTGTCATTACTCAGCTTGTTGACCCATCACAGCACCCTCTGCATTCCCCTTCATGTGACATTCTCCCTGTGCATGTATCTGTCTCTGAGTCCAAATTTCCTACTTTTGTAAGAAAACCAGTCCTGCTGGCTTAGGGCCCGTGCTGATGACCTTATTTTAGTTTCATTACCTCTGTAAAGACTCTACATTCAAACAAAGTCACTAAGGCTTAGGACTTCAGCATGACTTTTTGTGGGGGGAAAGACATAATTCAACCCACAATGGTGGGCTACTGTGTAGCATCAAAGGAGAATCTTACCCCAAAGGCAAAGAAACCAAAATGTACGCATGTCTAGCTGCTGGAATTTGGGAACCTAGAACTCTTCTTTGATGCACTTTGACTCAGACATTGGCACTGCCATATTTCTGTGTCCTGAATTTTAAATATTTTAGAAGAATTTTATCAGTCCAGTTTGATTCAGATACCTTCCCTTGGATCACTCATCCATGCCCGAGAGATGACAGTATAGGACAGAATGGCCAGGTTGAGGGGAAGTGTGTGCATGAGTAAGGATGTTGTCCCCTACAAAAGCGGATGGACTCATTATGAGACCGTGAGCTGGCTGGAGTTTATCTCCTTCCCACGCCACATCCCAATCTCAGGAGAGGGAAGTCTGTCTGTGCTCTCAAAGGAGGGGTGGCTTGCGTGCTGGGGATATAGGCACAGCAGTAAGTGCCGATGTTCAGCCATTCACACTGGACAGACTGAAGTAGGAAAGGACTTTTCATCATATCCCAAATCCAGGACACAGGTCACTAGGGGGTATTGGCCACAGTGATATCCATCACTAAAAGAGACCACATTTGGATTCTTATATGAGACTCCTGCCTAAGCTCCACCCATGGCAGCAGGGGAGATGCCCAAGTAGGAATTTCCCTACTGCCAGCACCCACAGGGGCTCTCATAGACAGTCCCAGCCTGGCTCATGTGGAAGGAGGCCCAGTGCACTCTGAAGAGGGATTCATTCATCACTGACCCATGCTTGTTCTTGTGTCCATGACTGTGTCCCTGGGGGCAGTGAGTTTGATGAATATTCATGGACACAAAGGGCATAAATCCTCTCCCTGGCTCAGCTCTTACATGTCCACAGGGCCAAGGAGGTGCAGTGTGGCTTCCTAAGTGTGCTGTCTCCTTCCCAGGAGCCATGGAGGTGCCACAGAGAGATGAGGCCAGCACATCTGTCTCCTTGTCATTTTGCTTTAGTGCAAGTTTTACAAGACTCCCTCCCAACAGGGTCACAAGTTCAACACATGTCACATTGCCATACACGTCGCTGGAACACTGTGTTGTGCTGGGGCTGAATTAAATGTACAATTACAGCATATTTCCTCGAAAGGAGTTTTGACAATGACAAATGCATTGATGTTCTCTCCACACTCAGACAACCCCAGTCCTTGCCCATCAAATTGCTCTGGATTTGCTTTGAAGAATTGCTCTCTTGTAAACAGGGACACATGGATGCTGCCTGTGAAGTTGTGGGCTGGGGTTCAAATCCCACTTCTGCCAATTAAGGCCTTGCTGAGCACAGGCAGCTCCTTCCTTCCTTCCTTTCCGTTCCTTTTTCATTTCAGTTTAATATGAAGGTACAAACAA
>CAUYPK010083093.1:0-14276 GCA_963574355.1 Loris lydekkerianus
TTCTTTCTTTCTTTCTTTCTTTCTTTCTTTCTTTCTTTCTTTCTTTCTTTCTTTCTTTCTTTCTTTCTTCCTTCCTTCCTTCCTTCCTTCCTTCCTTCCTTCCTTCCTTCCTTCCTTTCTTGTTTTTGGAAAAACCAGGCTGATTCTCTGGTTCAACACCTGCTGCCTTCCTGCAAGTCATGAAACTGTGTGGTGGTGAAGGCTGTGGTTCCCAGCAAGACAGGCTTGAAAAGCAGCAGCAGATTTTCCTATGGATAAAACTAGTCTATTTGGTGGAAGAGATATGGTGGAAGACACTGCGTCAGCCAGGAGAAGGCTGCGCCTTGTTTCAAACCTTCAAAGGACTCAGACGTGTCCCCCTTCACTGTGACATGATATGCACATGGGCTCTGTGAGCCAGAAGGCCTCTGCGTCATTCCAGCTTTCAGCACAAAAGGGTTTTTAGAATCCCCACTTTGTGAACAGAAGAGTTGTACAAGTTGCAGAGAAATATTTATAGTTTTGAGCAAACAGGAGAAATCCTTAGATTACCTTCCCACCGAGTGTAAAGCCTCTGTCTCATATCGTGACCCTGGCACAGCCCACGGGCCCCTCTCAGGGACACTTTGCTTCACTTCCGCGCCCTTCTGGCTCTGTGAGCTCCTGTGGCTGCACTCTGACCTGCTCTTGGCAAATTCTTTCTGTTATCTATGGCATTTCACCTCATCTTCCAGTTTTGGTTTGTTTCCCAACATCTTTAGTCGCCAATCCCTTAACCACATATTTAACAATAATAGGATCTGTTTGAGGGGGGTGGACATGATGTTCTCTGTTCTCCAGCGGAGGTCATACAAAGCCCCCTTGATGATAACGCACTTGGTGTAGTTGGAGCCATAATTTCCACAAGTCACTGATGTTTTATGAAATGCACTTAATCTTATATGCCAAGAGTGTTTTCCTTGTATGATCTAAAGAGACATAAATGATAGAGTGTTTGTTTTAAATGGAGATGTAACAATATGATGTAGTAAATTAAAAAGCAGCTTAGCTCTAGACACATGTACGTTATTTATAAGCAAAGGAAACATGAAGATAAAATGTAAAACCTGTAGAGTAAACCTCAAAACTCACAAACAGATGTGACATTGTTTAATCTTGAAGTAGTCTGGAAGTGGGGGCAGGTGTTTATCATACTCCCTCCAAAGTTTCTAGCCCAAGTTGTAAAAGGCTGTGTAAACTCTCTATATTTTTGTTAGCAAAATTATTTCACCCATGGCTAAAATTCAGTCAGTTTGAGGGTAAAATAAAGCAGCTGCTCATACCAATATAACTTGGCTTACTCTCTGGTTGAGGACGGGACATAGAGAGGGGTCTGCATGATGATATAGAGAAGGCTTGAGACTTAAATATCACAAGCACTGTGATGATCAGTGCACACTTAGTCATTTAACGTCCTATATTGAATTACCCACACCAACCATTTTCAACCAACCAATTTTGAGTCCTAGTAAGATTTCGAGGCAGAGTAACAGATGGCCCACATTTGGTTAATAACCCTTATGGAGGAAGCAGAGAGAGGAAAACCAAATCGTGGTAGATGTTTGATAACTTTTAGCCTACACATTCCTACCATTTCTCCACTCCTGGACTCTGTACTGTGACCTCTGTCTCCCTTGGTTTTCTCAACTCAGAGAGGCCTCCATTTACAAAAGGTCCCTCCATCTGCCGCTGCACCCTGCAACCCCCAAGCAGGCAGTGGGCCGGGCCCGCGGGGGCCACCTGCTGCCGTCACCGGCTCCCTGTTCCTCACCGTCCGATATTCAGTGTCTTGGAACCTGTTTTATAGATTTTGTCTGGGTTTCAGTTGATTCCATTAGGCGGATAAATCTTGTCTCTCTTACGCCCTGTTGGTCAGAAGCAGAAGCCTTGTTTTGTTTTAATTAAATAGATTTCTATTTGGTTCACACTACTTGTGAGTCAGCTGCTACTTTGGCCCATTTTTTAATTTTGTTTGGAATAAGAGAGGGATTGAGATTTGTTTTCTTTTTCCATAGCTGTCCGGTTGTTCCTATACCATTTGTTCTTAAAGACATTTCTTTCCCCACTGAATTTAGTTGGTCTGTCGGTTAAAAACCAATTGACCATAAACACGTGGCTTAAATTTGTCGTCATTCTGTTCTGTTGACCTATTGTCTTTTTATTTACCTAGGTATTCTTTAGTTTCTTTTAGTATTCTTTTGTAGTTTTTTAATGTAGAAGTCTTACACACATCTTATTATGTTAATTGATATTTGAGGCCTCCAATACTCTAGTATTTAAAAAATTTCATTTTCTAATTGTTATTAATATTTATAAAAGATATGAGTTAGGAAGAAATTAAATCTCATTATTCACTGATGACATGATCATGTCTGTTGAAAACCCCACGTAATTTGGTAACATATTACCCGAGCTGAGTACCATTCACTTAGCCATAAGAGCGGTCATGGAAGGTCTGACAGTGAAGTTCATGAACTTGCCGTGTGTGTTTATGTTGGCAGCTCTGCACAAGCAACTTGGCGAGGTTGACCGAGTGACCTTGGTGTGTCAGTGTCTCCTAGCATTGTTGCTGTGGACATGTGGTGCTGCCTTGCCTAGCAGCCTTCATTATCATGGTTGTGTGTTTTTGTGTAGCATACAACCGCTCTGATGGTCATTCCAAAGTTGGTTTGAAGGGTGGACTGGGCGCTGGTGTCGGCACACCGCTTCCCAAGCAGGGCACTTTGAAGGTGACTGTAGTGGCGTTCGGCAGTGAGGGGTGCAGCCTTTTTTCTAGGATGGGTTCATAGACTTCATTGTCAGACTTCGTACATCAGATTGAAGAAGTTCCTTTCTCATTCTAGACTGTGGAACGTTTATATCATAGATGAGTGTTAAGTTTTGTTATGTACATTACCTGCATCTATTAAAATAATTAGGTTTGTTTTCCCTTTTATTTTGTATAAAGTGACACATTATACTGACTGACTTTTAAATATTAGACTAACCTTGCATTCCTGAGCTCTGCTTCCCTTGATCATGAAGTATTATTTATTCTGTTTCTAGCGGATTTAATGTACTAATGCTTCAGTAAGGATTTTGAATCTGTGTGTATGGTGAATTTTAGTCTTTGTTTTTCCCTTCTTGTGGTGATAGCTGCTTTTGGTATCAGAGTAATACTGATGTCTTAAAATAAATTGGGAAATATTCCTTCTTTTGTTATGAGTTTATATAGGATGTACATTATCTCTTTCTTAAATGTTATAACATTTGTCAGTGAAGACTTCTGGGCCAAGAATATTCACTGTGGAAAAGTTTTCAACCACGAATCTGATTTATTTTGCAGATGAAGATTTCTTCTATTTTATAAAAAAAGAAAAAATTATTTTTGTGTTAGGTATGCTAGTTTGTGTCTTTAAAGGACTTTGCATGTTTTATCTAAAGTGTCAAATGACATCTAAGGTATCAAATAGATCTAGGATTTTTAATGATAATTCTTGCTTTTATGAGATGGACAGTTTATGTTCTATTTTCTTGAAAAATCTAGAGATTAGTCATTTTTTAAATCTTCTCAATAGAGTGATTTTGGTTTTGTTAATTTTCTGTTATTATTTCTTTTCTATATTTGAACATCAAGATCACTTTTAATAGTAACATGAAGCCATAGTACAAATAATCCACTTAAATTTCTATGATTGGCAGAAATTTAGATGTTAAATAACACGTTCATCAACATCCTGAGAATCTAGTCCCTTACATGTAGTGTTAAACTTAATAGTTAAATCATTATTTGCATCTTTTCATCAATTTTCTTCTATTTATTTGGTGTTTAATTTAATCTTTTTATCCTAGATTCTTAAATGGTAGCTTATTTCACTGTCAACTTTTTTCATCAGTAACTAAAGCTAAAGTTCAGTAAGCACAACTATTTCTGTATTTCACACATTTTCATCTGTTATGTTTACCCTTCCAGTTCAAAATATTATTCAATCCAATTTTCTTGTGTTCCTCTGATCATGGGTTGTTACACTTGTATGGCTTAATTTTCAAACATTTGGAAATTTTCCATATTCAGGTAATTTACTATTTCTAATTTAATGATTATGTGACTGAAGAATATGCTCTACACAATTTAAACTTTTTGAATATTTTACAGCTCAGCACAGCAGATGATTTTATATCATCTGTACAAGTACATTGTACATTTTATATCAATGTACTTGGAAATGATGTGTAGTGAGTGTAACGCTCAGTGTTAATCAGTTCAAGTAGGTGGTTGGAATTGTTCACATTTTCTATTAAGGGCATTGAGGTTTGCAGTGTCTTCTTGGTGCGTTGATTCTTCTGTCATTTAGAAATATCCCTCTTCATCTTTACCTTCCCTTATTGCTCTGGTCTTGAAGTTAGTTCCTTTGCCTCACAGCAGTCAAGCCAAGTAGGTTCATTATACTCAGGGCTGCCCCGTCTTCTCCTGCACCCTCCCTGCTGGCCCTTGACTGTGGCCTCTTGATATTTTTCATGTTTTACTTGTGAGGAGTATCTATTGGGCCTTGCTTTTTAAATCCTATCTTACTTGCAATCTCTATTAATTCTCACATTTAGGCCATATACGTTTCATTTAAATATTGATATTGTTGATTTTTAAATATAGAATACCACTGTTTATTTTCCATTTATGCACTTTTTAAAGTTGCTTATCTTATTTTGGTGAAATTAGTATTTTTTAATTTTTTCAATTTAATATTTCATTTTATCCCCTTTATTACCCTTTCATCGATACCTCTTTGTGAGCATTTGTGTGTGTGCCCAAGGGTCACTCTGAAATACAGAGTAATATGTGCATTTATCTCAATCTTCAAATAATTATGTAATTCTTTGTGAATTTTACAACACTATAATCCCACTTTTGTAGTTTACTTGCGTTATACTTATATATATGTTATATATATGTTATAAACCTCAAATATGTTCATTTTTGTTTCAAACAGTGAAAAGTTTTAAACAATATATTTAAACCTTTTTTATATTTTGCCCAAATATTTTCTATTTCTAATGTTCATTACTATTTTCTATATTCAGAGTTCTTTTATTAACTGTATTTTTGCTAAATATAAAAGCCCAGGTTAATATATTTTTTTCTTTCAGTCCTTTAAAGGCACAGTTCCCCCTTTGCCTCGTCTTTCCCCCTCTGGTGAGAAGTCAGATGTCGCCCATATTTTCGTTCTTGTCGTGAATGTGTCATCCAGACATTTCTCCGATTGCTTTTCAGACCATTCTTTGGTTTTCAGGATTTCATGTGTCATGTGTCTCAGGCTGTTTTTTCTTTGTATTATTTTCTTTGTATTATTCTCCGCTGGTTTTATCGAGCTGCTGTGTTTTATGGGATGATGGTTTTCTTAATATTTGGAAAGTTCCCATCTAATGTTTTTTTCAACTATTCTTCCATTTCCTCTCTTCCCCCTCTTATGGTGCGCGCTGACTGCTGTTGACCTGGGGACCCTGAGCTACCTGGTCTTCCATGTCCTCTTCACGTTCCAGGCTGGTACTTTCTGCTGTCCTGGCTTCCAGGGAACAGATCTCTTTTTCTGTGCCCAGTTGGTAACCCGTTTAATGGATTCCTCATTTCTGGTGACATATTTTACATTTCTGTCGTTCCTTTTTAGTTCTTTTTAAAAGTTTCTATTTCTCCACTAAAACTTAATGTTTTGTCACATGCGTGGTCCCTCATCCGCACTGGAACCTTTTCTGTTTTTATTATAAGTATTTTACAGATGCTCTCTAATAAGTCTAACATCTACTTCCTGGCATGATCCCAGAAAGATTTCTGCGTTTTTAGCAAGGTTCCCAGCTTTCTGAACCATAGGAATTCTGTTTCTAGTTCACAGTTCAGCCACTAGCTCTGGGGGATGCTACCCATGGTTTGCATTGTAGGCAATCTCTCTCCGCCCTCCCATCTGCCTTTACCTTGCAGGGCTGGAGGGGGGGTGCTGTGTGATGCCCTTTGAAGCTTGCAGTGCTTTGGTGGGATTTCTCTCTGGTCCTCTCACCTCCAGCCTTCTGCAGTTGCCTGCCTTGAGTTTTCAGATGCCTCCCACCCCTGGCAAGGACTTTTCTCAGCTCTGCTGTCAGCCTGTAGGGTGTCACACGTGAGGCCTGGGGGAGTGTCGCAGGGTAGGTACAGAGTTGCTCTTCGGCTGAGTCTTGTTAAAAACTTGCAATCTGTCAGCCAGTCTGCCCATGACCCTTGGAAGTTCCCGAAAGTTCTGGCTGGTTTATTCTCATCTCCTTTAGAGGTTTCAGAAGGAAAGGACTTGGTCTGCATTCCTTCCGCCAGGCATGAAGGCCAGCGAGCTTCTCTCCTGACCTGTGAAGGGCTTGCCACTTTCAGTGAGGGTTCTTAACCTTCTCGACTCTCTGGTGGGTCAAAAAAGGGCAATAACGCTAATTTAATAGCTTATTCAGCCGTCTGGGTTATCATGCCAAAGGCAAAAAACTTAAAAAGAAATTTGTTGCTGATTTATGAAGCATTTATTTACAGTGTATTCATTTAATATTTTATTGATGCATCATAAATTATACATATTTATGGGTTGTCTATGATGTTTTAATACGTCATATAATGTATAATGATTAAACAGTGATTAAACTTATCAGCTCATATATTTACCATTTCTTTATGTTGGGAACATTTCAAATCTTCTAGCTATTTGGAAATTACAATACATTGTGGCCAACTGTAGTCACCCCACTACACCATGGGAGGCTGCAGCTATTCCCTCCAGCTGGTTGTATTTTTGCACCATTAGCCAAGCTTGCTCAGCAACTCCCCGTCTCAGCTTCTGGGAAGCCTCATTTCACTGTCTACCTCCACAAGATTAGCGTTTTGGTTCCAGCAGGACAGAGAGCATCTGTGTTTAGCTATCTGTTCTTGTGTATTTCACTTAACACAGTGACTGCCAGGTTATCTACATTGCTGCAGAAGGCAGGATGCCATTATTTTTTTACTGCTAAATAATAACATTCCATTGCATGCAAGTACCACTTTTCTTTATCAATTTAGGTTGCTTCCATATCTTGGCTGTTGCGAATAGTGCTGCAATAAACATGGGGGTGGAGATATTTCTTCTATATACTTACTTTCTTTTGAATATATATATTCATCAGTATGATTGCTGAATCACATGGTAGATGTAGTTTCTCGAAGAGCTTCCACGCTTTTTTTCAGGAGGGCTATACTAATTTACATTCCCAACTCCTCACCAGCACCTGCTACTTTTTATCTTTTTGGTAAGAGCCATTTTACCTGGGGTGAGATAATATCGCACTGTGGTTTTGATTTGTGTTTACCTTAAGGTGACTAATGTTGACTAATTTTTCTTTGGCCTGTTGGCCATTTGTTTGCTTTCTTTTGATAAATGTCTATTCAGATCATTTCAATAGTTTTTATCAGATTACTTTCAAAATACAGTTCGAAAAATATTGCCAGTAAAAATATTTGCTTTCCCTGATGCCTGCTGTCAGAAAGTCTATCAATGCGTTAAATGTTTCAGAGAAGAAGGGAGATAGTCTGCTGGAACCTAGAAACAGCAAAGGAAGAGGCTGTGTTCTCAGAGCCAGGGAAGAGAGATGAAGCAGGTTGGCCAA
The DNA here is from genome assembly GCA_963574355.1 of Loris lydekkerianus. Taxonomy (NCBI): domain Eukaryota; kingdom Metazoa; phylum Chordata; class Mammalia; order Primates; family Lorisidae; genus Loris; species Loris lydekkerianus. Next base: position 7,642 of record CAUYPK010083093.1, read on the forward strand.
GGGTGGGCACTGTTCTTCGTTCGTGGATTTTTTTTTTTTTTTTTCATTACCTGGTCAATTTATTTATTTAATGAATCGACAAATATTGAGGTATTTTTATGTGAAGTTTTGTGGTGAGCGAGGCATATAAAAGGCACATGCTGTACCAGGGGCCCAAGCACTCAGTGATCGTCAGCTGTGTTTACCGCTGGTATTTCTGCCAAGTCCCACTGGGTGCCAAAGAGCTCTGGGGAACCCACTGAGCTCTTATTTTTGACTAGAAGCCAAAGTCACATTGGTGCTGGTTGAGCAGATAAAGTGTCCCAGCCCCGGGTCCCACAGGAACGCTGGGAAAGGAGTGGACCTGAGACGGTGGCAGCCATGCCCAGTGGCTGGGATGGTCCATGGAGGGGCAGTGTCAGCACCACGTGCCCACAATGACAAGGCAGGAGCAGATCAGGAACTGAGGGAGACATTTAAAGGAGCACAAAAATGCAACTTGCACAATTCTGGAGAACGTGGCCGGACGCACCTGGCAGTACGTGAGCCTGTCAGACTCCACTGCTGGCGTGCCTTCTCATCAGCGCATCTGAAAATAAGGATCATAACGAGTTAACATCGCCAGGCCTTTTTGCTCTCCCACTAAATCTTCTTTTTAAAATCCCATGTTCTATGGAGCTAGGCATTTTCCTAAACATCTGAAATGGAAGAGGCTATTTTGTATAGCTAATATGAATTGTCATTTCAATTTAATTAAAATGAATTACTGAGCATGTCAACTTCCAACACTGTCTACTATGCATTGGTGACAAAAAAATGAGTCTGGTGAAGTCTCTACTGTTAGGGATTCCACAAATTAACAAGAGAAGAAATCATATAAATGAATAAAAATAAACAGTAGCAGATCTAATGCTTTTAAAAGGGCCAATCTTATGGTGGGAATGACTACATTAGGGTCTTGTAAGTTAATGGAATCATTGATTAATGATTTAATCAATCAATTTTTTCAGCAAATATTCAAGACTCACCATGTCCTTGTAGAATAGTATCAATCCCATCCTATTTCTTTAATCTAAGCCCATATTCCCATAGTATCCTTTTGAGTTGCCATATTCCCTTTTAGCCAGTGGAAAGGAATACTGTGATGGACTTGGAAATAATATAGTTTCAAAGTAAATAATTATGTCAGCACGCAGGGGTTTTATTCAGAACCCTGTCAGTTTGATCATTGTGAACTAATCATCTTTAGCTTGATTATTTAGATGAAACAAATGTTTCCAAATACAGAAAACTGAACACTGGCCATTGACGTGGCCCCACCTTGGCGTTATGTGACGTGTGTCTTCGCCCACATCAGTCCAGCTGAGATCTTCCACAGTCCACACGCAAACACTCTCCGATATAGTATTGACGGTTGTATTTGTAGTTCTATTTATTCAGTGAAATGAATTACTTATGAAATAAAATTGTTATTTTATCTGATATATATTTTTTATTAGAAAACTGAAAATGATTAATAATCTATACTGACTTTTTTTTTTTTTTACTAGTGATGATAGAGGATTTGATATGTTTTGACAATGGATTTGTATTTAGATAAAACCTAAAGTATATTTTGAGGTATGAAAAGAGAAGTCAATGTGTATTAGAAAGAGAAAAAAATCAGGGGAAATTTTGAATAATATATGGTTTTACCTTATTCACAAAAGAAAACTGTAATGAAATAGAGTTTGGCTAGGAAAAAGTTTTATTCTTTTGTTCCATAGGATACAAAGGAAAAACACCCATACTTTATCTTGACTCAGGCTAGAAGAACAAAAAGGAAATAGAAAATGTACTTTTATCTTTCAAATTACTAAAAAATATTGAACCCAAATGACTGATGAGAGAGAGGGGCTGGTGCTGCCGTCTCTTCAAAGTGCATGTCTTGTGATTTTGGAGCAATCTGAGAAGGTCAATGCTTGTCATTCCCTTTGACTGCAGAGTAACCAAAGACGGCTTCTAATTGTGGATTAAATAAACATATGGTCAGAAACCGTAGAGGAAAAAGAGTTACATAGACTTCTTTTTTAGAAAAATATTTTTTATCAAGGGTAATAAAAGAATAGAGAGCAAAACTCAGAGTTACTTTTGCTTTGCATTGAGGCAAATTGTTATATAAACACACTATAGTCTTATAAATTGTTATGTATTATATGTTACATGTGTGACGATCTCAATTATTTACATTTTACTTGTACATTAGAATGTACTCTTTGAAACTGGCTGGAAGATTAAAGTTAAAAGACTACTTTGCGTTAAAAGATAAGTATCCAGGGCGATTTTGTCACGTTAATATTACCAGTAAACTCGTGACTCAGGTGTCAGGTGTGGCTCTGGCACTGAATTTAACTGACCTCTATGTTTTTGAAGTCTATTTCAGCCCCAAAGATAATGTCTATGAGACCAGCTTTTGCAGTGTCCTCAATAAGAGCAGCACCTTTCGAAAGGTTAATAATTACACATAGGAAACACTCCAAAGAATGTTAAATCTGTTAAATAAACATTTAAACATATAGTAAATAACAAAGACTTGCCTTGGGGGTCCATAGTCCACGCAAAGAGCTAAGTCTAAACTCTAACTGCACATCCGAAAGCCCAGTGCCCGTAGCTCACAGTTGCCGAGCAGAGCAGGTGGCTTTACCTTTCTCGTGTACCTTTCCTAATTCCACTGAAGTAACAGGAAGTTGTTTCATAGAGAAGAAAATTCACAACTGTATGGCACATAGAAAGTGGTACTATCAGCATAATTGCAATTGACGTGACTGATTCCTGGAAAACAAGATTCTATTGACAGATAAGCCAGATTAGGGGAAACCATTTGGAGTCCAACAGAGTCAAAGAAGATGGCTTAGAAATGTTGGGAAAGACTTTAAGTTTAGTTAACAATTCTGGGGAAAGGGTGAGTGTAGAACACTAACAGGAGAGTGATTTAAAGTCTGTCTGCAGGCTCACAGTACCAACCAGCCTTCCACAAACTTCCTGCAGAGCGAGCATTGGCAGGGACCTTTATCCCCTCTGTCAACAGCCAGAGAGCTGCTTCCTGCACCAACTAAGTAGACTGGGTGGGATTGGCCAGCACACTCAGGGAGGCCTTTGTCACCCAAGACAAAAGCAGAGCTAAGTTCTGGGTCCATCAAAGGCCTATAAACACACAAAGGCAATTTTTAAGGTGGGGCCTTTCAGACAGGGAGAAAAATATGCTGAAATGTTTTATTCCCAGAGTAATATTATTTTGGCATTTAATTACTCTTCTTGCTTACCGCCTAGCCACACATCCTGATATGATGGGTACCAGTTGTCTCATCCTCACCCATTTACCAGTAATGATTCATCTGAACCTTCTGAACCTTCTCATAGTCAGGCTTCTGAAACTTCTCATAAACACAACTGTGCACTTCCTTGTAAAATCCAGTTTTAGCAAAAAACCCCCACTAAGTAGGTTTAGCAAGAAATGCCTTCCTCTACATCTGGTCAACCTTCCCATCTGATCAGTTTTCTTATCCTCCACCACCACCATGATGTCTGACTCCCCCTGGCTTGTCTTAAGCAAGAATCCTGTTAGGCTGGTTTGAACAGACCCCCCCTTATCTCAGAGGTTTCTTTTCCCTCTTGGTAATTTTCCAGCCACTGACACACCCCCACATAACCCTCTGGGCAATTAATTCTCAACGCCACTGCTGTACCCAGGGTTGAGTCCAGTCTCTCTCTGTCACTGCAGGGCCCGTTTGCGAGGGTCCCTGTACCTATCACAGTGTCCTGAACGGAGACTTCCCTACTGTCCTTTACCAAGTGTGATTGAGTAATTTTTACTTTACCATTAGACAAAGAGAAAAGCAGCTTGCTCATGTTTGAGGAAATAGATCAAAACTTATGCAGAAAGACTTTGACAGATACCCTAAGACAGTTAGGGATCCTCAAACTGCGGCCCGCGGGCCACAAGAGGCGGTGTGATTGTATTTGTTCCCGTTTTGTTTTTTTACTTCAAAATAAGATATGTGCGGTGTGCATAGGAATTTGTTCATAGTTTGTTTTTTTTTTTAAACTATAGTCCGGCCCTCCTACGGTCTGAGGGACAGTGAACTGGACCCCTGTTTAAGAAGTTTGAGGACCCCTGCAAGGAGTCACTAATCAAGTTCGTTCTTCATAACTGTGAAACCCCACTGAAGATTAGCAGAGAGGGTACGAAAATCAGCAACCTAAATACAAAGACACAAGCTAAAGAAATGGAACAAATGACTCTAGAGGAAATGGAAGTGATTCAGTGACCATAAGAAAACTTGAAAAATATTCTGATTCTACCCTCAGAAACACTGAGTTCACATTACGTGCATTGAAAAACACGAAAATTAAGGGAAGCTGGACTGCTGTGGAAAGCACGCATTTTCTGAACTGAAACATTTTCTGAAAATAGGAAAAGAAAATCACTAGACAGTGTATGTGCCAAGTTAACGATATATTCTGAAAAATAATCTGTGACAAACTCAAAGTCTATGACAATTTGGGGAGTATGAATACTGATAAGTCGTGGACAATCAGTTCGCAGACTCAGTATCTTTCAGGAGTTTTAGAAAAAGTGATAGGGACAATTGAGATGTAGAAATGTAATATTTTAGAAGGAAATTTGTTTTAGTCAAAGAAAGGCCATGCAGATCTTCAGACAGAACAGAGCAATTTGCAATATTTCAGTATTCAAACAATAAAGGGAAAGTTGAAAAAGTTTCCAGAAAGGAGCTGGAAGATGCTAAATGCTGATTCAACAGTAGGGGCCCAGGAACGGCCGTGGGTCCTGATTTGGGGGTGAGGAGTGGCTGTCATGAGCTGAGAAGGATTGTGCAGATGAGATAAGCGCTCAGATTAGCGTAGGTATAAAAGGGGCACCAGAACCTGAAAGGAAAGAACTTGTGGGGGCTCAGGAGAGACTTCTGCAGTCGGTGCCATCGGACCTAAGTCTGGAAGCACAGACAGGAATTTGCCATAACGTCATAAAATCGGAAACAAATACTGTAATCTCATTTTAGGTTACTAGGAATACTTTTTTTTTTTTGCTGCTTATTCCAAATTTTCTATTTTATTTGCCTTATTTATGCTGTTTTTTCCTACTGTACGTGAGTGACTTCAAGCCTCTTATAGTAAACATATCATATGACTTAAATAAAAACATTTAGTTTCTTAGTTAAATGTAAAAAAGGCAGGTAGGCTGAAGATTTTTTTTTTTTTTTCTTCAGGGAATTAAGTAAAAGTAATCGCATGTCATTCTCAATTTCTTGATGGGAGTTACTTAGATGGGGTGATTCCTGGAGGAACAGGATCGACTGAGACTCTTTAACAGGGAATGAAGCCTTCTCTAGGTTAAGTATGCAAGTTACAGGCCTTTCTGTTTATGCCCAAACAGGAGAGATAACATCTTGTGTGAGAAGGCTTCACCAAGGTATAGCTGTGACAATTCTGGTTAGTCTAGTCAGCCATGTGAATGTTTATAAGTGAAAAGAAAACTGGATGGTCAATCTGAAAACAGTTTGTTGCACTGCCTCATCTTCAGGGACTGTGGAGTGCCATAATTTATTTCCAGGTGAACATGTTTTAAACTGATAATACCCAGGAGTGGCACATCTATTAGGGACCCAGTGTCCTGGTGAACTAGCTTTATTGAGTACACCTTGTAAGCGGAACTCTCCGTTTGCTATTAGAGGGAAGGCATTGGCAGTGTCAACGCTGATGACTACCTTTGAGATTCAACTGATGACATTTAGAGTTTCCAAAATAAAGCCAAGCCTGTTTCAACATTTTCCTATTACACATCCTCTTCAAATTCTTACTATCACAGTATTTGGAATTTGGGGCTTATATTTTAATAATACAATTTACCTTTGTCAGGAAGAATATTCATTTTATAATATCATTTGTTCCAGTATACAATTTAGAATAAAATAGGATACTTTGGGGGTTCTCTTCAGCACATGGACTGAGTTGGACTTTATGAAGTTGGCTTTTAGAGTTTCTCACTTCGAAGGTGCCGAACTGCTCTCTAACAGCCGGAGACAGAAGGAAGCTCTAGTCGTCTGAGGGAGAGCTGCTGTGCTGCCTCCGTCATTTTGGAACCTAGCAGCATTGGTCTGACCGTAAGACAACTTTGAAATCCATTCCAGAGGCTGTTTTCTGTGTCTCTGGCAGAAAGCAGGGAGGCTCTGTGAGAGGCATGAAAGATTTGCACAAGGCGTCTGATTCTGAGAAAAGATGCTGCTTGGAGGAACAAAAGGAGCATTTGGAACCAAACAAATTTAGAAGACCTTTCAGTTTTATCAATTAACCGATGACTACCTTTGAGATTCAACTGATGACGTTTAGAGTTTCCAAAATAAAGCCAAGCCTGTTTCAACGTTTTCCTATTACACATCCTCTTCAAATTCTTATTATCATGATATATGGAAATTGGGGCTTATATTTTAATAATACAATTTATTAACTTTGGGGGCAACTTTTTTTTTTTTTTTTTTATTAAATCATAGCTGTGTACATTGATATGATCATGGGGCATCATATACTAGCTTCATAAACCATTTGACACATTTTCATCCCAATATTCAACATAGCCTTCCTGGCATTTTCCCAGTCAC
>CAUYPK010083099.1:0-21097 GCA_963574355.1 Loris lydekkerianus
GAGCGCCGGTGGAGAGGCCTAAGTGGCGAGGGCTAGGAAGAGGAGATGAATTGGAGTCGATGGAGAGGAGTAGGCTGAGGGGCAGAGCAGGTGGAGAGGGAGAGCAGGTGGAGAGGAGTCAGCAGAGAGGGAGAGCAGGTGGAAAAGAGTCGGTGGAGATGGAGAGCAGATGGAGAGGAGTCGGCGTAGAGGGAGAGCAGGTGGAGAGGAGTTGGCGGAGAGGGAGAGCAGGTGGAGAGGAGTCGCTGGAGAGGGAGAGCAGGTGGAGAGGAGTGGCTGGAGAGGGAGAGCAGGTGGAGAGGAGTCAGTGGAGAGGGAGAGCAGCTGGAGAAGAGTGGGTGGAGAGGGAGAGGAGTCAGCGGAGGGGGAGAGCAGGTGGAGAGGAAGAGCAGGCAAAGAGGGAGAGCAGGTGGACAGGAGTCAGTGGAGAGGGAGAGCAGGTTGAGAGGAGTCGCTGGAGAAGGAGAGCAGGTCGAGAGGAGTTGCTGGAGAGGGAGAGCAGGTGGAGAGGAGTCAGCAGAGGGGGAGAGCAGGCGGAGAGGGAGAGCGGGCAGAGAAGGAGAGCAGGTTGAGAGGAGTCAGAGGACAGGGAGAGCGGGTGAAGAGGAGTCGGCGGAGAGGGAGAGCAGGTGGAGAGGAGTCACTGGAGAGGAGTTGCTGGAGAGGGAGAGCAGGTGGAGAGGAGTTGCTGGAGAGGAAGAGCAAGTCGAGAGGAGTTGCTGGAGAGGGAGAGCAGGTGGAGAGGAGTTGGCAGAGAGGGAGAGCAGGTAGAGAGGAGTCAGCAGAGGGGGAGAGCAGGCGGAGAGGGAGAGCGGGCGGAGAGGGAGAGCAGGTGGAGAGGAGTCAGCGGAGAGGAAGAGCGGGTGGTGAGGGAGAGTGGGCGAAGAGGAGTCGGCGGAGAGGGAGAGCAGGTAGAGAGGAGTTAGTGGAGAGGGAGAGCAGGTGGACAGGAGTTGGTGGAGAGGGAGCAGGTGGATAGGAGTCGCTGAAGAGGGAGAGCAGCTGGAGAGGAGTTGGTGGAGGGAGAGCAGGTGGAGAGGAGTCGGCAGAGAGGGAGAGCAGGTTGAGAGGGAGAGCAGGCAGAGAGGAGTCGATGGAGAGGGAGAGCAGGTGGAGAGGAGCTGGCAGAGAAGGGTAAAGCACCACAATGAGCAGAGGAGCAGATACAAGCCTGTTGGTGGTGCCTCTTCCACTTGCTTAAGTGGCAGGACACCTCTCCCCTACAGACCTCATTCCTGCCTATAGTTAAAGGTATGGTGAACTGGGAGAATTAAGGTCAGTGAATGATGAGAACCAGTGCTATAAAAAGAAAAGCTTTTATTTTGATACAAATTTTAAACTGAAGTTTCTGGAAAGAATATACCAAGGACTTAAGGATATGATATCTACCTTCTTCCACTACACTAAGTTGACTTCACTGTCCACCTGCCCATAGTCTCAGCTACTCCTAAAGTTGGCAAAAGATCCTACCCTTAAAAAAAAAAAAAAAGAAAGAAATTCTCATAAAGTAGGACAGATTTGTAATCTAGCTAGTGCAATCTAGTGGTCAGCAGGGGGGCTCAGGGATCTAGCGAGAGGATAAGCCTGTCTTCACTGACATCAAATCTTACTGCTTATGACTCATACCACACAACCACTATCCCCCTTTCCACTTTACAGCTTGTATTTTTCTATGGACTGGGAAACAGTAAAGCTTTCATAAAGATACATCTATTAACTGAGTCAAACAGACAAGGTATAGTGTTTATTGAGGAATATTTTAAAGGGATTTATGAATCAAATCAGGGCCAAACTAAATGGCTTCTGAAGATCCTATTCAAATGAGTCTTTATAATAATAAATTATATGAAAAATGGTGGCCTAAAGCTATAAAACAAAGGCTTTATTTCTCCTTAGGTTTTTTTCCCCTCTTACTTTGGGATAAAGTGAGCATTGCTACAAATCACAATGGATAGAGTAGGTGCTATAACTAACTCTGAGAATTAAAGATTGTTAAGGCAACAGGAACATCACTGCAAAATCCCAGGAAAAGGAAACCAGAAAGAAGGAACTTCTTCCCCGTCAAGCTGTTGACTAACTTCTAGGTTCAGTATATTCAGGGTCAGGCTCCAAGAAACCTGGGAGAAAAGAACAGCTGGGAGGCCAAAGACCTCACTTGTCTTTTAGTCAAGAACTCTAAAGGATCGGGTCCTAGAAGTAAGTGTCATACCCCAAGGAATAAGGACCACATCCTGGGAGTACCACATGCCAGAAGTAAACAGTGTATCTCAGGAATGGGGCCAGACCTGAAATAGACCAGTGCTAACAAAGCCTAACTAACCTTGACAGGACCAAAGCATCTGTCCATTTTCTAGCTACCTGAAGAAAATGTAACATTGTAATCCTTTTTGAAGGATGATAACAGCTAGAGCCTTTATGTGTTTTTTTTTAATCCACAATGCATAGAAACCCAGTAAAAAAACCACAAGAAATGCTAAAAACAGAACAAATGACTAAAAACCAAGAAAAAACAAATTTGATTCGCCTGTGAGTCTTAAAAACAGATTCACAGGTGAATCAGAGAATAAAAACCATGATTAGTATCTCCAAGAAGAGAAGAAAAGATGGGAGTAAATAGATGAAAAGAAAAATTTCAACAGAGAATCTACTGGAGTCTCTTCTTCTCCAAACATACATACATATGCACACACACACACAAATATACATAACATCTAAGTCTCTACATATACAAAGAATCAAATGGGGGTGGCACATGTAGCTCAGAGGAGTAGGGCGCAGGCCCCATATACCAGAGGTGGTGGGTTCAAACCCAGCCCCAACCAAACGAACAAACAACAACAACAACAACAAACTGCAAAAAAGAATCAAATGGACACTATAGAAGTTCAAAACATAATACACAAATTAAGAATTCCATTTGAGCTTAGCGCCTGCGGTTCAAGCAGCTAAGGCACCAGCCACACACACCTGAGCTAGTAGGTTCGAATCCAGCCCAGGCCTGCCATAAAACAATGACGGCTGCAACCAAAAAATAGCCAGGCGTTGTGGCGGGCGCCTATAGTCCCAGCTACTTGGGAGGTGGAGGCAGGAGAATCACTTGAGCCTAGGAGTTGGAGGTTGCTGTGAGCTGGGATGCCATAGCACTCTACCCAGGGCAACAGCTTGAGGCTCTGTCTCAAAAAAAAAAAAAAAAAAAATTATCTATAAACAATTAGAATTAAGTCAATTTGGCAAGTTAGTTGAATATAAGATCAATATAATATTCCTATATCCTAGCAACAAAAAAATTAGAAAAACTTAAAAACACTATTTATAATAATACACACACACAGATCAAATACCAAGAAATATATCCAAAGAAAAAATATGTATGGTGGCACATGCCTCTAGCCCCAACTACTGGGAGGCTGAGGCAAGAGGATTGATTGCTTGAGCCCAGGAGTTCGAGGCTGAAGTGTGCCATGATCATGCCTGTGAATAGCTACTGCATTCCAGCCTAAGCAACACAGCAAGACCTTGTCTCAAATTACAAACAAATAAATGATTAGAAAAAGAAAAATAAGTAAGACTGTGCCAATGAAAAAGACTTGATAATAGCAAATTGGTTTTGTTGTTTTTTTTTGTTGCTCTAGGCTAGGGGTGGTGTCATAGCTCACAACAACCTCTAACTCCTGGGTTCAAGTGATCCCCTTGCCTCAGCTTCCTGAGTAGCTGGGACTCTAGTGCCTTCCATAATGCCTGGCTATTTTTTTTTTTTTTCTTTTACTCTTGCTCAGGCAATCCGCCCGCCTTGGCCTCCCAGTGCTTGGATTATAGGTATGAGCCACTGTGCCTGGCCCACAAATTGCCAATGCAAGTACTCAAGTACTTTTATAGATTCAACTTACAGATTCAATGCACTCACAATCAAAATACCAGAGTTTTATTTACTTATTTATTGGTAGAAATTGAAAAGCTGATTTCAAACCCAGCCCTGGCCCAAAACTGCAAAAAAAAAGGAAGGAAAAAAAAGAAAACTTAAAGGGATATTTAAAGGTCTGCAATAGCCAAGGGAATCTTTTGTTTGAGACAGCATCTCACTCTGTCCCCATGGGTACAGTGCCGTGGCATTATAGCTCACAGCAAACCTAAACTCCTGGGCTTAAGCAATTCTCCTGTATAAGCCTCCAGAGTAGCTGGGACTACAAGCACTAGCCACAATGCTGGGCTAAGTTTTCTATTCTTAGTAGAGACGGTATCTCTCTCTTGCTCAGGGTGGTCTTGAACTCCTGAGCTCAAGCAGTTCTCCTGCCTTGGTCTCCCAGAGTGGAGGATTATAGGCACTACCCACCTCACCTGGTTGACCCAGTAAGTTTTGAAACTGTATGATACTGCCACTGAAAATTTTATCTCATTCCTAAACTACCATTCACTTAATATAAGTCAATGAATTTAATTCATTTTCCCTATAAGTGTGTATGTAAGGTCTACATTACATAACCACCTATAGTACACATTTATGTGAGATATATATATATATATATATTTTTTTTTTGAGACAGAACCTCAAGCTGTCACCCTGGGAAGAGTGCTGTGGCATCACAGCTCACAGCAACCTCCAACTCTTGGGTTCAAGCGATTCTCTTGCCTCTGCCTCCCAAGTAGCTGGGATTATAGGTGTCTGTCACAACGCCCAGCTATTTTTTTGGTTGCAGCCGTCATTGTTGTTTGGCAGGCCTGGGCTGGATTTGAACCTGCCAGCTCAACCTGCCGCTTGAGCCACAGGCGCTGAGCCATTTAAGTGATATTTTAAAAGCTTCTCTATAATGACACCCAACCTAGTTCATGAATGATTGTTAATTCTGTGTTAATTTCTTCTTTCTTTTTTATTTTTTATAGTAGAGACGGGTTCCTGCTCTTATTCAGGCTGGTCTTGAACTTCTCCTGCCTCGGGCTACCAGAGTGCTAGGATTTATCTTTTTTTTTTTCTAACCAATTTTTCAGGTGCCTTCTATATGGATAATCAGAAACTAATATCTACTGAGGTTCTTTTATTTAATGTGGCTTCCTCAATAAATACTACATTGTTCAAAAATAAAATAATTGAAAGTGTGCCCTATTATGAGAAACTTTATAAGGACTGATTATAATACGAATCCTAAGGTTAATCTTTGTGGGAAAATCTTACTTAGACATTGATTGGACATATGTGGTACATGAGTACTTGAACAAATGAATATTTGCCCAACTCTACAGAGAAACACCTAAGTAAGGAAAATTGAGTGCATGGGACATTTGTGTTTGACTAAAAACAGGAAAAAAGCAGAATAAAACTTAAGTCACGCAATCAACTAATCCCTTAATCAGACTAATACTCCGGAAATGTCAAGGGCCATTCAGAAAACACTAATAACATGCAGACAAACACAGGCAGTATTTATTGTTTTTAAATAAATATCATTATTTTGTAGGTAACTAACCAAAGCCATAAATATTTGTCCTCTAACACAGATCAACTACAAATCTCACCTCCCTTTAAAACTCTATTATTTGGTTTATTTAAGTACCAGTTAGACCCCACAAATACAAAAGGTAACTGTTCACAGACCAGGGCCTCTGGACTTATTCTCGAAAGTTTGTTTGATGCACTGGAGGTTTCTGCCTGTTTTGAAGCTTGTGGACTAAAACTACTTTTCTTCCTGGCAGTATTATTTTTAACATTAAAAAAAAATTCCCACGGTGCATTACTTAAAATTTTCAAGACTGCTGTGCTTCATACTCTAATTTTAAGTAATTCATTTTTTAATGAGAAATTTTCAGTACTAAGCTCCATATAAACTTAGTGACACAATAACCCAAGGTAGGTATTTTTTAGAATTTTTCTTTTGGCTTCGTAAGGCTACTATGAGCAGCAATCTGGGACACCGTACAGTATTCTACAAAGACCTGGAGCGCAGTTGTTCACTGGTTGTACAGGGTGAGAGTTGACTTGGAGGGCAAGCCTGTGCCTCTGATAAAGACTACAACCAAAACCAGCCTGAAGACACCATCTGGATGTCTCTGGTAATATCTCAACTACCCACATCTGCTTAACTATGTTATGTTTTAGGAGGTGCTCTGCAAATCATGGATTTAATAAACAAACAAAAAAAACCCAAATAAATATCACCATGAAAAACTGTATGCTATCACACAGTTCATAAGCTATTGGAACAAGTCCTTGAATATCTGTGGATTACTTTTAAGTCACTAACACGATCGCAGATCTTATTAGAAATATGCTAAGTGATGGATGTATAAACATTAAGTAATGCATAACTATGGAACATTTCCCTTGACATCAAATTCCTCTGAATATATTATTATCAATTCTAAACCATACCACCTAAATCTTAAACACATAATTTTCAAAATATGTTAAGTAGACAAACTTATTTCGTCCTCTACCTTTCTCTCTTATCACAGACAAGAACAGAAAGACCCAGGCTCAGCTGCTGACAGTCGCGACACACAGTAAATCTGGGGCTGCTTTTGGAGCTCAGCTCTCTGCTGCCTCTGCCAGCTACCCCAGTGACTTCCACTCTTGACAGTCACTTCATCAGCTAGGACACGTTCTAAAAATTCAGAGTTCTACAAATGGTAGCCGAACCTGTGTTTACATCTATACTTCCTCTCCAAATCCTATTAAAATGGCAATTAAAAAATAAAACAAGTATAAACCCATGAGAACAAGAGTGAGACACTGGAAAACAGAAAGCTGACAAAGTAACAAACACTTAGCGGAGCCTTCAGGGTCTGTGGGGAGAGGGCGGGAGAGCAGCAACAGCACTTGATCTGAGCCACAAAACCCTGGGCAAGCACAGGGATTCAAGCTGCCACTAACGGTGAGGGTGAAGGGCGGCACTAAAAACAAGGTGTTAAAGCTCGGATGAGAAACGCTTGGTGCTCCTTGTCCTCACCCCAACTTCACATTACCAGGGCGCTGCCCCTCTCCAATTTAACAGAAGACGGAAGGTTAACGTAGAAAACGGACCAGTGAGCTTCCAGGCAGCGTCAGGGTGAAGCAGGTATTGGAAGCAGGAGGGTTATATGAGTTTACTGTTTGACGATACTGCTTTTAGTTAAATTTACTGTGCTCAGAAAGAGAAGAAAAACCAAGAAAGGTATTTAACAGCCTCTGTCCCACTAATCCTATCACAATCATGGTTTTCAATCATATTCACTGAACCTCTTTCTGGAAAGACCTATAGAAATGGTCTAACATGTAATAAATCTCTACTACTAAATAAATTTTCACTTCCCTACTACTCGTCATGGTTTTTTTTTTTTTTTTTTTTTGAGACAGAGCCTCAAGCTGTCCCCCTGGGTAGAGTGCTGTGACATCACAGCTCACAGCAACCTCCAACTCCTGGGCTCAAGCGCTTCTCCTGCCTCCGCCTCCCAAGTAGCTGGGATTACAGGCACTGCTACAATGCCTGGCTATTTTTTAGTTGCAGCATCACTGTTGCTTGGCAGGCCCGTGCTGGATCTGAACCCGCCAGCTCAGGTGTATGTGGCTGGCACCTTAGCCACTTAAGCCACAGGCCCCGAGCCGTAGTGTTAAAATAAGTTTTATCAAACTACATTAACAGCATGAACTGAGAACCCTTATGATTCTGGAGCAAGTAGTTAAAAAACATTTTAAGCAGGTACCAAAGGAAATGTTCACACCTGATTAATTCCAGTAAACGAATCCTCCTCATCTCACCACCCCTAATTATTTTTTAAGAAGAAATAATTTGTTACATTTAATTGTGTACTTATAAAAGAAAATGTGTAAGAAAAACAAATTGTTACATATGAAGTCATTCCAGAGTACAAAGATATGCCTTGTTAGTCTATGGACAGCTTGGGTTTTTTAATGTTGTAACAATTATTCACGTTATAAATTATGCAAAGAATTAACAATTGTCTAAATCAGAAAGAAATAAGATGACAGAATCCATATATGAAGTGTACCATCATTACAAAGAGGAGAAAGTTACTAGATCCTCAAAGCTTGAATAATGAGAATTATTCTAGTTAAGACTCTCTATTTGTAAAAGAGAATCCTCTTGATAAAATATATCAAACATTAAGATATTACTTACAGAATGCATCTGACCACAGAGCAGTGTGCCACCGCTCCAAGGACTACTTGACCCTCCCTCCACACCCAGCTTTCCTCTGTCACTCACTCTTGGCCTGGTGGCCCCAGCACAAAGTCACCGACCTTCTCCCTCAGTCGCGTCGGAACGGTCCAATTTGGCTTCTTTATGTTGTCCTTCTGCCACCTTCACAGCAACGGCTCGGCAGACGGCCCCTAACTTTCTGTCCAGAGAACGAACCCCTGCCTCTCTGGTGTACCTGTCGCCAAAGAAAAATATTTTACTTTTGACCAAATACCACCTGTACTGACAGAAGTAATATGATTAACGTTTTTTTACTAAAGAAACAGCATACATTTAAAAGTTCGTCAACTTTTCTCAACTATGAACTTTTCCACAGTTAGAACTTCTCCTTAAAGTACTATTATTTCTTTAATGTTCAGACGTATTTTCAGCCACAACTACTTCCTTTATACATATTATCTTGTACTATTCCCTTATACCTAAAAATGAATCCTTGATTGTCCAATTTATATTGCCAAAGTAAATTTAGCAGCGCATAAAACAAAATTTATTCCTTGATGATATATTTAAAAGTTTTTTTTAAAATTTGCCCATTTAGGAAAATTCTAGATAAATTTATTGTACTTGAAATAGTGCTGAAAAAGAATCAGAAACTGCACTCTGTTTGAACTGAAACAAGGGTGTTCAACTTTCCTTTTCTCTGCCTCACACTGGAAGGAGGAGAGTCATCTTGGGCCACACAAACATTAACAAAAGCTGATTGGCAGAAAAAGCTCTGGGCATACTTTTCATAATATCTGACACCACAGATAAGCAAAAACAGTCCTCATAAAATCAGCATATGCCCTGCAGGCCACAGGTTGGACACCCTTGAACTAAAAGCATTTTATGAATCTGAGACAGAAATCTGGTTTCTTACTCGGCACTGTGCTAATCATCTCTATTCAATGCATTTTCTTTTTTTCTTTTTCTTTCTTTCTTTTTTTTTTTTTTTTTTTTTTTGGGGGGGGGGTGTCAGTTTTTGGCCAGGGCTGGGTTTGAACCCGCCACCTCCGGCATATGGGGCCAATGCCCTACTCTGTTGAGCCACAGGTGCCGCCCCATTCAGTGCATTTTCATTGTGAAGATTTTTAAAGGAAGAAAGTAATCTAATTGTGATGTTGAGAAAAAGATTCTACTCCTGGTTAAGCAGATCTGCTTAAAACCATTTATGTTAGAATCAAATTCCGTAAGTCATTCCACAAACCATATATAGTGCAGCCATTTCTGGCCATCAGCTTTGGATGGACTTGAATGGGCAGCATCAGATGGGGAATGCAGGGGTTTTTTTTTTTCTGCCCTTGGTAGAGTGCTGTAGCATCACAGCTCACAGCAACCTCAAACTCTTGGGCTCAAGTGATTCTCCTGCCTCAGCCTCCCAAGTAGCTGGGACTAAAGGTGCCTGCCACAACGTCCAGCTATTTTTAGAGACGGGGTCTCACTCTTGCTCAGGCTGGTCTCGAACATGTGAGCTCAGGAAATCCACCTCCCTTTGCCTCCCAGAGTGGGATTATAGGCATGAGCCACCTTGCCTGGCCCAGGAATGCAGTTTTATGCAAAAACCTGATTTAATCAGGCAGTCAGGGATACTGCAGACTTTAGGGAAGCAGATTTTAAAAGTTCTGAGACAATCCCATATAATGAGTGAGAGACATGAACAGAACCTACTCTGAAGATAGATGAATGGCTAACAAACATGAAAAAACGCCCATCATCCCTAATCATCAGAGAAATGCAAATCGAAACCACCCTGAGATACCACCTAACCTGAGAACAGCCCACATCACAAAGCCTCAAAGCTGCAAATGCTAGAGTGGATGTGGAGAGAAGGGAACACTTTTACATTGCTGCTGGGACTGCAAACTAATTCAGGCTCTTTGGAAGGAAGCATGAAGAATCCTCGAAGAACCCAAATTAGACCTCCCACTTGACTCTACAATCCCACTAGTAGGCATCTACCCAGAAGAAAAAAATTCATTTTACCATAAGGATGTTTGCACTAGATTGTTTACTGAAGCTCAATTTACAATCGCCAAGATTGTAGGAAATAACCTAAATGCCCACCAACCCATGACTGTGTTAATAAGCTATGATATATGCATACCATGGAGTATTATTCAGCCATAAAAAGATGGAGATCTGACACCTTTTGTATTTACCTGGAGTTGAAACATTCTTTTTAGTAAAACATCACAAGAATGGAGAAGCAAGAATCCAATGTACTCAATACTAATACGAAGCCAGTAGATGAACTAATACAAGTCCACATAAGAGAAAAACTCAATTCAATTCAAGTTGGGGGGAGAGGGAAAGTGAAAGGGGACTGGTGAGCCCCACTTAATGGGCACAGTGTAAGAGTGTACGACACACCACCTGGGGGCAGGACACAACTACAACAGGGACTCTAACAAGTGCAAACACTGTACCCTAATTATCCCTCATATTAATCTGAAATTTACAAAAAAGTCATCCTTCTCTCTCAGGTACAGAGTGGGAGACACCGAGAGAAGGCAAACAAAAATCCTCAGCTAAATGCTCTAGCAGGGGCGTTTGGCCTGTCTTCCGTCCTGCTGCACACTGGCAGAGTAAGGGCTGCACAGAGTTGTCTCGGGCCACACACTGAATACACAAAACCCAAGGAAAGCTGGTGAGCACAAGAAAAGAAATGTATGTCTATCTTACACAGCATCTGACAACACAGATAAGCAAAAAATCCTCAAATAATCTGCATGTGGTCTGTGGACCACAGGTTAGACACCCCTGCTCAAGTAAAGCTCATTTTAATCAAAAGGATCAAAGGCTACATAAAATATAGTTTATATAATTTCAATAAGAAAACGGGGGGGGGGGGATCTTAAAATAAACAAATGTTTAAAAATAAAATAAAAAACCCTATATGAGGTGGTGCCTGTGGCTCAATGGAGTAGGGCGCCAGCCCCATATACTGAAGGTGGGGGGTTCAAACCCGGCCCCGGCCAAAAAGTGGAAAAAAATAAAAAATAAATTAAAAACATACCCTATGTAGTTTCCTAGACCACTATTGATCAGCTGAGGTTAAAGATCTGGATAAAAGAGGGGAGAAAGGGACTGAGGAAGCTGCAAATGCGTGAGGACACGCAGAGACGGAGCCAAGAGGCTCAGGGCAGAAGGACAGCAACAGAACACACTTTGACAAATGTATTTAGAGCAATAATGGGCTAGGAACTAATGTAGACCGTAAGTCATCAATAGCTGGCCAAAATGGACATGCCAACCCCTATTTGCAATCTCTAAACTGAAGGGGGAAGAAAGAATCACCAGGGTCAAATGAAAATTGGTTGTTTCACACAATGACTTGAACATAAGAATGCTATAAATGCTGATTTTCACAGGACATAAAACTAATGCATCTGACAATTAAGATAAAATAACCAATTTGCTGGTAGCTGATACTAACAATAAAATATACACAATTACAAACTTACATTTGTAATTTGGGTTCTAAAAAATCCAACCGTCTATAAATATAGAATGAGATATACCAAGCTTACCACAAAAATTCACCGAAAAAGGCAAAGAGGAAAAATCTTTAAAAAGCTAAAAATCTAAAGTCAGAGTAAGAAAGCATGGCCTTCGTGTATGCCAGGAACTGTTCAGGCGCCCTTCTGGTGTCCCACTGAAGCTCCTCCTGACCCTCTGGGGACCTCATCCGACAAGGGGCTTTCGTGTTCCACCCCTATGGCGGAAGACGTTGGACGCAGTCTTGTTGCTGTGTTTATTTGCCTGCTCCGCTGCTGCAGCTGTCTGCGTGTTTCCTCGTGTGCTGGGGACTCTGGCCCGCAGACAATGCAGGTTGTACCCTCTCTGTTCTGGCAGGTTTTGATGCAAACAGGTGAGCATGTGTTGTATGTGCATGGTTGTGCTTGTAGGAAAAAGGCAGGGAGAAAGCATGTAAGTGACGATGATAAGGGTTTCTGAGGATGGTGAGGCTGAAGCAGAGTTTAGAGATGAAAGTGAGCATGAAGAAACTTCCTGTATGCAGTGAGGTTAGTTCCAGTGAATCTGAAGCTAGTGAAGAAGAAGAAAGTGACAATAAATAGCTGGAAGGTTTATTGTGATGGTGATAACTTTATAGTTTCCATGTTCTGTCACACAACAGGGATTCACCCTTCCTCAAAGTGCTTGGCAAAAACACTGAAGTTAAACATTCCCAGCTCTTTTTCTCAGATGATCTTACTGGTGAAATTGTGACAACAAATATATATGCAGCAGAAAAATATAGAAGGTGACTCCACTAACCACATACTCTATGTGGCCCTTGTGGAAGGATATTTTCTCAGAAAAAATGAAGGGGTTCTTTGGTGTAATGCTGAACATGGCTCTGAACTGGAAGGTGCAGTTAGTTGGCCATTCTACTGAAGGCTGGCTAGACTGACCTCATTCTTTAAAAATATTTTCTCTCATCTCTGTTTTTCCCAAATATTTTGGATGCTGCATTTAGTTCCTTCTCACATATCAAGGGAGCAAGGGGAAGAGTGTGAGGGAGTATGCTGACCGTAAACCCAGTGACCCAATCTACCAGGAAAAAGTGCAGCTGCAGATGGGAGCACAGTGTGCTTCAAAGGAAGGACCCAATTCAAGTGCTGGAATCTCAAGAAGTCTACAAAGCAGTGCCTAGGAATTTCTTGCTTGTGTGATTCAGAAAATGGTTATGTGTCTTTTCACATTCCCCATTATGGCAAGACAACAACACAAAGTCTTCTTTGTCCTGATTTGCCCTTTACAGCTCGAATAGTGGTTCATTTCGCACAAGTTTTGCAAGCACAAACGAGTGGTTGAAGCTATCACATCTACCCTCAACTTGCTCAGGAATTGCATAAAATGAAAATACATATAACAGGAACAGTTATGGCTTCTAGGAAGGATTTTCCAAGTGATCTGAAAGAGAAGAAATGCTGAGTCCAGTTTTTGGCCTCAAACACAGCTGGTCACTGGTTATAGGATGAAATCGCCTGTTCGGTTTGAAAGACTGACAGTTGTTCTAGAATACACAAAGTTTACAGGCAGAGTAGACAGAGCTGACCAGTACTGCTGATGTGATGGATTTACACTGAGGTCCTACAAATAGTGGGAAAAAACCATTCTTCAGCTGATAAAAGTTGCAGTTGTGAACAGCTAAATCCTTTACTCATTAGACAGGAAGGAGAGTGGAGAAAAAGTGCAGATGCACCTTTCTTACAGAAGAAATCTCATCACTCGGCTTGTGAACAACATGAGAAACAGAAATTCAAGAAAGACAGGAGACCATCATCTCATCTCTGACATGAGGAGAGGCTAAAAGGGAAGACACATTTTATAATGCAAATGAAAAAAGTCAGCAAAAGATTGCATGGCTTGCAGAAGAAATGAGAAAAGTAGGAGAGAAACCATTTTCTACTGTGAGATATGAAAGAGGAAGCCTACACTTCATCCTAGAGATTGCTTCAAGAAGTATCACCCTCAAAACAATTATAAACAAAAAAAGGGGCAGTGCCTGTGGCTCAGTGGGTAGGACGCCAGCCCCATATACCGAGGGTGGCGGGTTCAAACCCAGCCCCGGCCAAACTGCAACAAAATAAACATAAACACTTTAATTTTTATTTATTTATTTATTTTTTAAGATACAGTCTCACTATGTCGCCTTTGGTAGAGTGTTGTGGCATCACAGCTCACAGCAATCTCAAACTCTTAGGCTTAAGCAATTCTCTTGCCTCAGCCTCCCAAGTACCTAGGATTATAGGCACCTGCCATAATGCCTGGCTATAATTATTTTATATAACCTAAAATAGATAATAAAATCATCAGTTGAGTTCATCTTTATGTTTTTCTCTTTTAAAACTGTATGATCATTTCAAGTAATCCACCAATCTCTTTCCCACCTAAAATACACAAGAGCAGGTGGCAGAGAAATTGGATCGGAAAGGGTTAAAAAAGGCACATCAATGTAGAGGATTCACCAGAAGACATATCAGGAGGCTCAAGGGACATAGCTCAGCGGTTAGGGTGCCAGCCACATGCACCATGGTTGGTGGGTTTGAACCTGGCCCGGGCCTGCTAAACAACAATGACAACAATAACAACAACAACAACAACAACAAAAATCCAGGCAATTGTGGCGGGCGCCTGTAGTCCCAGCTACCTGGGAGGCTGAGGCCAGAGAATTGTTAAGCCCAAGAGTTTGAGGTTTGCTGTAAGCTACGATGTTAAAGCACTCTATTAAAGGTGACATAGTGAGACTCTGCCTTAAAAAAAAAAAAAAAAATTTTAAAATTTAATTAAAAATCAAACAAACAGACAAACATGGGAGGCAGTGCCTGTGGCTCAAAGGAGTAAGGTGTCAGCCCCATATGCCAGAGGTGGCAGGTTCAAACCCAGCCCCGTCAAAAAAAAAAAAAGCAAACAAACAAAAAAAACCCCCAACCACACAAGATAAATAAATTATTATTTAAAAAAAAAAAAAAAAAAAAAAAAGACTCGGTGCCTGTAGCTCAGTGGTTGGGATGCCAGCCACATTACCAGCCGAGGTCAGCTAAACAACAATGATAACCACAACAACAAAAAATGGCTTGGCATTGTGATGGGCGCTTGTAATCCCAACTACTTGGGAGGCTGAGGCAAAAGAATCGCTTAAGCCCAAGAGTTTGAGGTTGCTGTGAGCTGTGATGTCGCAGCACTCTACTGAGGGTAACATAGGGAGACTGTCTCAAAAAAAAAAAAAAAAAAAGAAAGAAAAACTGATCAAGAAGATGAACAGCCTTAAAACCAAGTCAAAAGGAATGGTAAAGAGAACAGGAATACTTAGCTTGAAAAAGAAAATTCTCACTATGGGGTACATAGTGAGAAAATTTATGGGGTACAGATACGAAAAATAGTATTTTTTTTTTAATTTCAGAAGGACTTTACACAACAGAAAGGAATTATACTTAGATTCCAGGTGCTTCCATAAGGCAGATGTGGAAGGTTATAGCAAAGTGACTATAAATAATATCTTTGTAACAACTGAGTCATTCACTAAGAGTTACTTAGCATTAAGTATCCTATTTACATCTGGAGTTAAGAAGGACTAGAACATTAGGGTCTATAAATGTACTCCAACAGGTAAAAACTCAAAAATTGATACTCTATGTCCTAAGTTTGGTAATTCAGCAAATATCCAAAATGTGCCACCTGGAGTAGCATATATTTGTGCTGGTTTTTATCAGGTTTGTTTTTTATTTTTATTTTTAAAGAAATGGGTCTTGTTTCTGTGGCCTAGGCTAGAGCACAGCAGCACAGTCATGGCTCACTGCAGTCTTAAACTTTTGAGCTGAAGTGATCCTCCTGCCTCATCCTTCCAAGTAGTTGGAACTGCAGGTGCATGTCACCACCCCGAGCCAATTGTTCTTTTCTTGGAGACAGGGTCTGGATGTAATGCCCAGGCTGGTCTCGAAGTCCTGGCCTCAAGTGATCCTCCTCAGCCTCCAAATTTGCACAGATTAAAGGCTACCATGTCTAGTTGATTATGTTATTTTAAAGAACAATTATCAAAATTAATAAAACCGCTCAGTGATTTCCTAAAGTCCATAGCTTTTAAAATTTGATGTTTTCTTTTTTCTTTTTTTGAGACAGAGCCTCAAGCTGTCACCTTGGGTAGTGTGCAGTGGCATCACAGCTCACAGCAACCTCCAACTCCTGGGCTCAAGCGATTCTCCTGCCTCTGCCTCCCAAGTAGCTGGGACCACAGGTGTGTGTGGCTGGTGCCTTAGCCGCTCGAGCCACAGGTGCCGAGCCACAAAATTTGATGTTTTGAGTTAGCAAGCATATACATGAAAAAGAAACAGTTCTCTAAGCAACAAATGGGAAATACAGATGATTTCTCTTCAGAATTATTATTAAGAGTCAGAGAACCTGTGACATGCTCTCTACCACTCATGTTTTACAGATGGGGAAGCTATCAGAAAGGTTAACAACTTATTGAAAGTTACCCAAAGGCAACATGGGTAATGATATTGTTGGAAGATGTTAGCATATAAATCACTTGATTTATTTCTTCTGGCATTATCCATCATAAAACAAGTTAAGAAAAGGAAAGCCCAGGTCAGATTTAGCTACTGTCTTGTATATAAATCTAAATAGCTCTGCAAGAAGGCTGGCATAGCAGCCTGACTGGCCAAACTCTTAAGTCGAAGTTCCAAATGGAGAGATTCTTCCAACAAAGAGCTGGGGTGACCAGATGAAGGCTTCATAGGAGTGCTCAGTAGCCTGGAACACCCTTCTGGATGATGCAATGGACCGCTAATCCTAAGATATAAATTCTCAACAGGATACATTTTCCATTCAAATAGGGAATCTATAAATTAGAATAAGCAATATTCTCCTCAGATAATTTATGCACAGGCTTAAATTTGCTACAGGCTTAAATACCTGGCAGCAAACTCGGGACAGCAAACCCTTCTCTATCATTCAAGTGTTAATTTTAAAAAAATCAAAATCTTAAGAATTTTTAAAATCCTTTAGCCAAAGAGAAGAAAATCTGAATGACCTAAACTGGGTATCTGAAAGTAGCATCACTTCTTAAGAGAATTCAAAAATTTTCAAGATCCTGGACATAAAGTGTCTCTATATTTTTCACGTTTACTTCTTAATGTATCAAATTAACTCCTCATACCGGCATTACTGCTGAGGCAAAGGAGGAATTCTGGTTTAGCTATAAAGGCACGCTAAATGCTTCTGTATGAACTTCTGCCTGATGCAGAGCCCTGTGGAAATCAATGCCTATGGAAATGCCTGCTGGGAAGCTGTTGGAAAAAGAAAAATGAATGCAATGGGATTCCAGTAAACAATCCCGTTTTCAGACTCAAATATGAACGAAGGCTCAGGACGGCTAACTAACCTGGTGATGATGTCAAGAGTCGTAACCTGAGGGATCTGAATCTGCTGAGGAGTCAGCCCATGTTGTTCCAGTTGCTTTGGGATCAGGTGCCTATGGGCAATCTCTATCTTTTCCTCTTGTGTATAACCTAGAAAAGAAGCAATCTTGTAATTATTTACATGACTGCCACAATGCCATGCTTTTTTAAATGAATCAAATACAGATTCAATGGATTTAGGTATTACTTCAGCTAAAACTACAACCATGATTAAGAAATTTAATCTAAATCAATAATTGGTAAAATTTCTAGCTTTTTCACAAACATTTGCTAAATGCAGTGTTTGAAAGTCTTTTGATTAAATGATTAAATCTCTCAATGAAGAGAAAAAAATTTTTTTCTTTTTTCTTTTTTGTAGAGATAAGAGTCTCACCTTCTCGCCCTTGGTAGAGTACCATGGTATCACACAGCTCACAGCAACCTCCAACTCCTGGGCCTAGGTGATTCTCTTGCCTCAGTCTCCTGAATAGCTGGGACAACAGGCACCTGCCACAACGCCCGGCTACTTTTTATTGCAGTTTGACCTGGGGCCAGGTTTGAACCTGCCACCTTTGGTACATGGGTCCAGCACCCTACCCAATGAGCCATAGGTGCCGTGCGAGAAAAAACTTTCAAACCTTAGAGATAATTACTTCCTTATATCAAATTCTCTAAAATTTTAAATAATATCTCTTTTCTTTAGCATAATTTGATACATACTTGAAAAAACTCATCCATAAACACAGACCTCAAGAAATAAGCAGTGCGTTCCAAGGGAAGGTGTCCAAAGGAACTATTTCCAGAATTTTGACTATACGTTTTAGCAACAAGACAAAATCCAAGATGGCCCTATAAAAGCATTTTCCTTCTACATGTTTACATATTTATTTATTTTATTTTATTTATTTATTTTTTTGAGACACTCTGTCGCCTTCCATAAAGTACTATGGCGTTATAGCTGACAGCAACCTCAACCTCTTGCCTCAGCCTCCAGAGTAGCTGAACTACAGGTGCCTGGCATAATACCTGGCTATTTTTTAGAGACAGGGTCTTGCTCTTGCTCAGGCTGGTCTCAAAATCCTGAGCTCATGGCTGGGCTCAGTGTCTCATGCCTATACTCTTAGCACTCTGGGAGGCCGAGACGGGTGGATAGCTTGAGCTCACAAATTCGAGATCAGCCTAAGTAAAAGCGAGATCCCATCTCTACTAAAAAAATAGAAAAACGGAGGCAAGAGGATCACTTGAGCCCGAGTTGGAGGTTGCTGTGAGATATGACGCACGGCAATCTACCCAGGGTGACTCTGTCTCAAAAAAAAAAAAACACACAACAACAACAAAAAATCCTGCGCTTAAGCAATACACCTACCTCAGCCTCTCAAAGTGCTAGGATTACAGGCGGGAGCCACCGCATCCAGCCTAAAAAGTGATTATTTTTTAATGTTAAATTACGAGGTCTGACAATTAAATCCACAACTCATCCTAGAGAAAGTGTTACATAATTCATTGGTGAGTATCACTACAGTAACCTTTGAAGAAAGCCATACACTGTAGCCAGTGCCTAGTCCACCCTTTAAAGCAATTTTGGAACTCTTTTTCTGGAATGACTATCAGAGCTGTCATCACATTACCCTTGGTGTTCTGACTGTCATCAAAATACCTTCCATTCAATATTTCCTTTATCTTAAAGAAAAAAGTCATTTGGGGCCAGATCAGGTGACTAGGAAGGTTGTCCCAATGCAGTTATTTATTTACTGGCTAAAAGCTCCCTCACAGACAGTACTGTGTGAGCTGGTGCACTGTTATGACACAAGAGCCAAGAGTTGGTGAAAAGTTCAGATTGTTCTCATCTAACTTTTTCATGCAGCCTTTCA
This sequence comes from Loris lydekkerianus, assembly GCA_963574355.1. Taxonomy (NCBI): domain Eukaryota; kingdom Metazoa; phylum Chordata; class Mammalia; order Primates; family Lorisidae; genus Loris; species Loris lydekkerianus. The sequence goes on from CAUYPK010083099.1 coordinate 18,946, forward strand.
GTACTTCCAAATAATAAACTTGGTTAACTGTTTGCCCAGTTGGTACAAATTCATAATGAACAGTCCCTCTGATATCTAATCACACTGTTTTAACTCTTGGTTTGGGCTGATGGGACTTTTCTGGTCATGGAGAATTGGCTGATTTCCATTGTGCACTTTGATGCTTTGTTGCAGGGTCATGTTGGTACCCCCATGTTTCATCCCCATGTGATAATACAGCCCAAAACATCATCTTGCCTCTCCAAAAGGTCTTGGCAAACTTCGACTCTCTCTGATTCTCTTTTGCTTTTGTTCAGCTGGTTCAGGATCATTTTTGCACACACCTTTCTCATGCCAAGATTGACAGTGAAGATGTTCCTGTCTCTCTATCGAAGTTTACTTGGTCTGCTAAGGTTCTCAGAGTCAGGAGATGATTTTGATACACAATCCAATTATGCAATGTTTTCATCACTTTTGTGTGTGTGTGACAGATGGGTAGAGGGCCCTGGCATCACAGCTCACAGCAACCTCAAACTCTTGGGCTTAAACAATTCTCTTGCCTCAGTCTCCCACTTTTTTCTATTTTTAGTAGAGATGGAGTCTTCCTCTTGCTCAGGCTGGCCTCAAACTCCTGAGCTCAGACAATTCACCTGCCTCAGCCTCTCAAAGTGCTAGGACTGCAGGTATGATCCACCAGGCCCAGGCTGTTTTCATCACCTCTGCTCATTACTGGCTGCCCTGACCTCTTTGCATCAGTGACATTTTCCCTCCCTTCACAAACACTTTAATCCATTTGTACACTGCCATCTTCTTCACAGCATCATCCCCATAAACTTGGACCAACATATCTCTGATTTCACTTCTACTCTTGCCAAGTTTAATGGGAAATTTAATGTTTGTTCATTACTATAATTCAAGGTGTGACATTCTCACAAAGGCATATAAAAACACGCAATAATGAAAGTGACTCAGCAAGATACTGCTGTATGTCCACACGAACACAGCTGTGAGACACTGATATACCAAGCTTATGTAACCTCACCAAGTTGTCTGTACAGTGCTGCCAACATAAGTACACAGTGGCAAGTTCACAAACTGACAATTAGTCAGACATCATAAATCTGAAATAGTCAAAATTTATTCTTGATTTCTTGAAGAACACACACATATAGCCACATGCTGCAAAATGACGTTGTGGTCAACAACAGCCTGCATATACAGTGGTGGTCCCTTAAGATTATAACAAAGCTGAACAATTCCTATTACCTAGTGATGCTGGAGCCACAGTAACACTGTGGCAAAGTGTTACTCAGGCAAAGCGTTATTCATGTTTGTGGTGCTGCCAGTTGTATAAAACTGTAGCACATGCAATTACCTATGGTAGATAATACTTGACAACTTTTTAACTGTTATTATAGAGCATACCATACCCCGTCTACTTATTGAATAAAAAATTAATTGTAGAATAGCCTCAGGCAGGTCCTTCAAGGGGCCCTTCAGAAGAAGGCACTGTGAGAGGAGGTAACAGCTTGCCTGGGACAACTCCTCAAGCCCTTCCAGTGAGACAAGACAGGAAGTGGAAGATGGCCGCACTCAAGACCCTGGCCCTCTGCAGGCCTCAGCTAATGTATGCTTGTGTCTTAGCTTTTAACAAAGTTGAAAAAGCAAAAACATAAAAAAAAACTTACAGGTGTCCAATGGATTTGTGTTTTAAGCTAAATGTTGTAAGAGTCAAAAAGTTAAAAAGAGTAAGTTCATAAAGTAAAAAAGTTAAAGTAAGCTAATGTTAGTTTATTATGAAAAAAAATGCTTGTGATGAATCTGGCAGGCTAAGGGTCCAGTGGGTATAAAGTCTGCGGTGCTGGAGGGTGTCCTAGGCCTGCACACTCACCCACCACTCACTGGCTCACCCCAAGCAACTTCCAGTCCTGCTAGCTCTGTCCATGGTATGTACCCTGTATAGATGTATTGATTTTTATCTCTTAGTTTGTATTTTTATCGAATCTTTTCCATTCAGATTTGTTAGGGGACACAACTATTAGGTTGTTTCAAAAGTTTTGTCCATTTTAATGTCATGTGTTTTTGTAGCTCCATATCTCAATAAATATTTATTCTACTGTGTCGTGGTATATACTGATCGATGGAGAATTTTGTACTCTATACATTGATGCTG